>JBBPQW010000429.1:0-20480 GCA_038092695.1 Boletus rubropictus
CCCCCCTGGTTTACTCAAACAGGCACCCAACTGGATAGAGGAGCCCCAATGGCCGTTGACGTGGTAAAGACCACTCTGGACAATTGGACGTGCTATGGCTGTAGGAAGCCAGGGCACATTAAGTGGGACTGCCCAAAGAATCCCAACCGGAGGCCTCAACCTCCACAAGGACAAGCCCAACCCCAGGCTCAAAATAGGGCGATTGGTACCTGGGTGTTAAACGAAGATACTGGTACCTACGAACAAGTTTGGGAGTTGCAGTCTCCCCAGGTACAAACTGCTCAAATACAGATGCCACCTAGCACCTCATCAAAACAGGCATATATGGGAGATGAGGCTTGGGCCTATTGGCTCGACGTTTTTACGGCCGAGGTGAAAGCTAAGGCGGCCGAGTCTTTAAAAGGAAACAGTCCCTGAATGGTAGGGTGTTCAATGGACATGGACCTATTAACAAAAAAGCAGAAAAAAGCAGAAAAGAACAAAAAGAAAAAATAGTTTACAATTGGCTTCTGGGCTATGATAGTCAGCTCAGAAATATTTATCAAGTACTATCACATGTAGATTCGGACTGTAGTTCTCCTGCAGTGAGTTGTATTAGTAACCTTAGTAACAGTAATGGCAGACGTTCCAAGGCAATCAGAAAGTCTCTTAGGACAAGTAAAAGCTCAACCAAGACATCCTTGGGAAAGGCTTCTGAGTGCAGTCTCACAAGTGAAAGCTCTGTAGGCCGGCCAGAGAAGGATACTCCTCCAGGAAAACCCAGCTCCCCTTGGCAAGAACAGAAGAGCCAGCGACAGGGCCACTCCAGGAGATGGAAACCGAGGAGCTAACACCTTTCTGTGAAGAGGACTTTCCCGTATGTACCATTAGTTCGGCACTTACATATTTAATATCAGGTGGCTCAAAGTCCAAAAGGGGGTCTCCGTCATGGAGCTTGGTGCCGGACTCAAATAATAGTGTGCTTAATTCCCTGTTGGACTATACTTTTTCTTCATCATTATTTACTAACAAAATCCCTACAGAAAAAAGTTCTTTGATGTGTGCAGGGGATTTCTCTCCCCTTGTAGCCATCACCTACCAGAGTAACGAGCAATGGAGAACAAGGACTCTATGAGCCTTGTTAGACTCTGGGGTGGTGAACACGTTCATCAACAAAAAATATTGCGAAAGTTATGATATTAAATTAATACCATTGGAAAGACCTGTGACTGTTTTCAACGCTGATGGCTCTCAAGGAGCAGCAGGCAAGATCCAGCACAAGGTAAAATTATTTATTTCAATACACGGACATTACGAAGCAATAGAGGCATTTGTGATCTCTTTAGGATCTCATGCCATGATGATCGGGTATGACTGGCTTAGCCATCACAACCCTATGATAGATTGGGTCAAGAAGACCATATCCTATGGATGCTGCACAGAACAGTGTCATCTTATTAAAAACACTGTAGAACAGCAATTCGTAGATATACGTAGTATAGAACCTGAAGCCGCAGGAAAGGTACCCAAAGTGTACCACGACTTCCTAGATCAGTTCTCAGAGGAAGAATCTGCCCGGATGCCAATAAGGAAACCCTGGGATCACACAATAGATCTCAAACCCATTTTTTTTTCTAAAAAAGGAAGGGTTATTCCTATGTCAGATACGGAAAACAAGGAAATCCATAACTTTATTGATAAAGAATTAAAAAAGGGTTACATTAGGCCTAGTAAGTCGCCTCAAACGGCGCTGGTCTTCTTTATTCCAAATAAAGATGGAAAGAAGAGGCTCATAATAGACTACAGATATTTAAACAATGGGATGGTTAAAAATGCCTACCCATTACCCCTTATCTCACAGTTGATTGATTGGCTTAAAGGTGCCGACATTTTCACTATAATGGATCTGAGATGGGGCTTTAATAATATTTGCATCAAAGAAGGTGATGAATGGAAAGTGGTGTTTGTAACACCCATCGGAGCCTATAAACTGACCGTTATGTATTTCGGTCTTATGAACTCACCCCCGACTTTCCAGGGTATGATGAACAACATCTTTAATGACATGTATGCCTTTGTCATTATTTATATGGACGACATTATGGTCTTCTCCAAGGGTAAAACCAAGGAGCAACACAAAGACCTGGTTAAGGAAGTTCTCTTGTGTTTGCATAAGAATGATTTATTTGTCAAACCAGAAAAATGCATCTTCTCGGCTGACAAAGTAGACTTTTTAGGTATGATAGTTTCCAAGGATGGTGTCCAAATGCAGGGCAAGAAGACAGCCGCCATTGAAGATTGGCCAGAGCCAACATGCTTGAAACAGGTGCAAGCATTTTTAGGTCTATGTAATTATTATAGAAAGTTCATTGAGGGCTTTGCCAACATCGCCCACCCTCTGAACAACTTAACAAAAAAGGACACCCCTTTCCAATGGGGTATAGAAGAAAAACCAGCCTTTAGGGCCTTAAAAAAGAAGTTTACGAAAGACCCGCTTCTTGCTTATCCTGATAGCTTGAGAAGAATGTGGGTAGAGATGGACACTTTGGACATTGCCACTGGTGGAGTACTATGGCAAGAATGTCCAGATATGGTATGGAGGCCTTGCACCTTCCTTTCTCATTCTTTCAACTCTGCAAAGTGGAACTATCCTATTTATGATAAAGCACTTTTAGCGGTGATTCGCGCCTTAGAAGAATGGTGCCATTATTTAATAGGTTGTACAGAATTCGAGATCTGGACAGATTACAAAAATCTCAAATATTGGAAGACACCACAGACGCTGTCTGGGAAACAAGCAAGATGGCACGCCTTCCTCCAAGAATTCAACTATGTCTTTATTTATAAGCCTGGATCGCAAAATTGGGCTGACACCTTATCTTGATGACCAGACCATGGAAATGCAGTCTTAGATCTCAATAAGGACATTATTGTATTGCCAGAAAAGTTATTTGTCAAGAACATTTTTCTTTCTTCACTGTTTCAAGAAAAACTTAAAAAAGAATCAGAAAAAATAAAAGACACTTTTATACCAGGATATTCATATAATAGTTCTTCTCTTTTATTTATCAAAGATAATGAGCAAAAAGTCTATGTACCTGAGATGCTTCATATCGAACTTTTGGGCATTTGCCATGATGAACCTTTATCAGGTCACGCTGGACAATACTGTACTTATCAGCAGGTTGCCAAGTTCTTTTCTTGGCCTGCTATGAAAAAAGATATTATTAAATATGTAGAATACTGCCATGGGTGTGCCCTTACAAAGGGTAAGCAAAAAGCACCAGCAGGAAAGTTATTGCCTCTCCCAATAGCCAATAGGCCATGGGAAAATATCTCTATAGACTTTGTAACTGGACTTCCTCTTTCCAACAGCTTTGATGCCATTTGTACTATAGTTGATCATTTCTCTCAGGAAGTTGTCTATGTGCTGTGTACAAAAAACACTTCCTCTATGGACTTAGCTAAGATATTCAGGGACAATGTTTGGTGTATCCACGGCCTCCCCTCGACAGTCATATCAGACCATGGACCCCAGTTTATCTCCAAGTTCACTTCAGATCTGTGCAAACTCCTCGGGATTTCACAGAAGATCTCTACAGCCTACTACCCACAGACAAACGGGCAAACCGAGTGGCTGAATCACGAAATGGAGCAGTACTTACATACTTATGTGTCAAAGAAGCAGGAGCTCTGGAGTGAGTGGATTAAGCTAGCTCAATTCCACCATAATTCCTCACTTATGACATCTACTGGCAATACTCCTTTCGCGGTTACTTGTAACTATCACCCTTGACTTGGTTTCGAAGGATCTTCCTCTTCCCTTGCAGGACATTTCCACCAGCAAGCTGGTGTTGCACATGACGAAGTTAGACAGTCGCTTGAGCATGCTCGCGATCAGATGATATCACAGTCAGATAATAGAAGGTCCGATGCACCTGCTTATAAGTTAAATGATAAAGTTTGGTTGTCTACAGAAAACTTGAAGTTACCGTATACCATGCACAAACTCACCCAGAAATGGATTGGACCATATTCCATTATTCAAGTTCTCCCTAATGCAATTGAATTGTGTCTTCCTTCTTCCATTCAGATTCACCTAGTTGTGAATATTTCTCAAGTTAAACCCTATCGCGACACATTCCCAGGGCAACCTGTCTCTCACCCAGATGCGATCGAGGTGTCTGACAAAGGTCATGAGGAATATGAAGTAGAATCAGTTGTTTCTTCCAAGATGAACAAACGGAAACTCAAATATTTGGTTCATTGGCACGGATATGATGAAGCTGATCGCACTTGGGAACTGGCGAATAACTTGGTGAATGCACAGAATGCAGTTCAACAATATCACCATGCCCACCCGTCCGCCCCTCAGCCTCTTCGTGGACTTTCGACAGCTGAATTTACTTCGTTATTTAATATCTTTGGACCTGAAGCGGGTACTGGTTTCATGGCGACTCATCTGGAATACAAGTCTTCAGGGGGGGTAGTGTTATAATCCCCTATTTTCTAACTTAACTTTTCACTTTTACTTTCAACTTTCAAAGTCACATGACCAGTGCACATGATCATGGGAGCATGCACATGACCCAGGTCTAGATCACTCTAGACTATGACATCATGCCTCATGGTTTATGTTATGCTCTTGCGAACACACCACTAGCCGAGCCTGTTGCAGCGTACACCAGCTACTGGCGAGGATAGAAAAGAGGAGAAAGGAACAAGAAGGAGCTGAAGCACACCAATCAGAAGGTTTTAACCCTAATGACAAGTGGTCAAAGCTGGGGATGCCAGCGATGAACACGAGCCTTTATATATTGTACAAGAGTGCGCACAGACCAAGCAGTGCATGTGACTAATTACTATACAAGTACATAGTGTTCTCACAGAGGCAGTGTAGAATGGAAGAGAAGAGACAGAGATTAAATAGGCGTGTAAACCATGAGGCATGATGTCATAGTCTAGACCAGTCTAGACCTGGGTCATGTGCATGCTCCCACGATCACATGCACTGGTCACGTGACTTTGAAAAGAGAAATCGAAAGTAAAAGTTAGGTGAAGAAATAGGGGTTCATAACAGTTTACACGTCTATTTAATCTCTGTTGCTTCTCTTTCATTTTACACTGCCTCCGTGGAAACACTATGTACTTGTATAGTAATTAGTCACATGCACTGCTTGGTCTGTGCGCACTTCTGTACAATATATAAAGGCTTGTGCTCATCGCTGGTATCCCCAGCTTTGACCACTTGTCATTAGGGTTAAAACCTTCTGATTGGTGTGCTTCAGCTCTCATCTGTTCCTTTCTCCTCTTTTCTATCCTTGCCAGTAGCTGGTGTACACTGCAATGGGCTCAGCTAGTGGTGTGTTTGTTAGAGCATAACAATTTCTTTACCTAACTTTTCACTTTCGCTTTCTCTTTTCAAAGTCACATGACCAGTGCATGTGATCGTGGGAGCATGCACATGACCCAGGTCTAGACTGCTCTAGACTATGACATCATGCCTCATGGTTTACATGCCTATTTAATCTCTGTTCCTTCTCTTCCATTTCATACTGCCTTCGTGAGAACACTATGTACTTGTATAGTAATTAGTCACATGCACTGCTTGGTCCGTGCGCACTCTTGTACAATATATAAAGGCTCGTGCTCATTGCTGAACCCCCAGCTTTGACCACTTGTCAGTTCGGGTTAAAACCGTCTGATTGGTATACTTCAGCTCTCATCTGTTCCCTTCTCTCTATTCTTTTATCACCAGCCTTTGGTGTGAGGCTGTAAGGGTCTTGGCTAGTGTGGTGTTCACAAGAGCATAACAATCAGTAAAGGTTGGGGCATTCTGTTTGCTGAACACTGGTATATCAAGATTGGAAATAATAATATCTTCACAGGAGAGAAGACATTTGAGAAGTTGGTGTTGGAATATTCACACTGTATGTGGTGGCATACACCGAGCTTACATAAGCACTGCTATTTAGCATTTCCATACTGTACCATTTTACCTTAGTGACTACTAAGAGTATTCTACAGGTTATGAGCCCTGCTCGTGCTCAGTAGATCACTCACCCGCACTCGAAATGACCATACCTGAACTCAGGTCGGACAGGAAAAATTTTCCAGAATGGTGTGGGCAGGTTGAGCAAGCAATTGAGGATCACAGACTGCAAGAATATCTTAATGATACTATCACAGACCTGGATTCTCACCTCAACGCAATGGCCAAGTGCATTATCAGTGGATGTATCCCAGATTCCATTTTCATTGGCATGGTTCGACTCGAAATGGCACACGACTATATTCAGTACATCACAAAGCAATTGGACAGGAGTGAAATCCAGTCCCTACGGGAACGACTAGGATTGTTGCTGCCAGCACTGATCCAGTATGATGTGACACTGCACATGGCTGCACAAGTGCCAAGAGCATTTGGCAGCACCTGTCGAAGATGTGGCGAGGTCAGCCACAAGGCATGCAACTGTAGCAAAGCTAACGACAGCGCACAAGTTGAGCAGAGAGGCCATAGAAGACGTTGCAACTGAGAATGTGACACGGAAATCCCACAACGAGTCAAGTCAAGGAGCCCGAGGGGAGATAGCGACAGTGTTGACATGAAGGTTCAGCGTGCAGCCACAGTCACACCCCAGGCACCCGAGCGAGCAGGTCCAAAGGCCTATGAAACGGCTGTAGACATCCCAGCAACAAGTGTTATGCCAGTAGTGCCAGCAGGCGCATCGTGGGAACCCAAGGACAACTGCCACAGAGGAAGTGCACAGAATGTGCACGAGAACAAGACTGACTGAAAGGTTGAGTCACCTGAGGACCATGAGAACGAGTCCAACAAGGTCGAGACGGCAGGAAGAGAGGGCAATGAGAAGGCTGAGGCAAGTGGACAAAGTGCTAGAGCCAAGGAGGCCACTAGCAAGGGTCCTGCTGCATGGAATGGCTGAGAAAACAGTGGCGATGGTGATGTCGACCACACATATGAAAAAGCCTTGTCGGAGGGATGAATGACCTGGAAAGACTACTGCAAAAGTAAGGTTGACAATGGCATGGACATGGAGTCACATTGCATATTTGTCGTGCCCCAGGAGTCCAAAATAGCCAGTCAGCAGGCACACGACACAGCCACTGACATCACAAACCATAATACAACATGTGCTGAGCCCATGTGGCCAGTGGGCACATCAGATGACCCACAGACTCAGCCACTCAAGGAGAGGACAGGTGAGAGAACTGAAGAGGTCAGAGTTGAGGGAGTGGAGGCTGAAGCTGATGAACAGTGGCGACTGGTGAGCAGCAAAACTCATAAAACAGCAGTTGAAGCGGCAGGCATGACCTGCGACGGCAACAATATCATATGGGGTCGACCAGCAGATGAAATGTCTTGCCAAATGAATGAAGTGAGTGAGCACGCCCATGGTATAAATGAAGACGCACCTGAAGTTCCCAGTGTGTTGCTTGAGGGAGAGCAAGAAGGTCTATTGGTGACCAATGATGCTGAGGAGAGACCAGGCAACGAGACGGCTGAGGATGTGGACTGGCCAGTTGCCAGGACTGACATGGACAGTAACAGTAGCGGTAGTGACACTGAGGTCAGCCACATGCATAAGAAGCCCGAGGGAGTCCATGAGGACCGAGAAGAGGCTGCAGGAGCCAAGATTGATGAAATGGCTGCAATCCTGTTAAGCCGACTTGAAGACTGCTACAGTTGAGAGGATCATGCTGAAGTACCCCAGAGCCTGTTGCTCAAGGGGGAGAGAGCTGGTAATCAAGTTGGTGAGGTTGGCGAGCAACTGAGCAAGCCATACAAGGACCTGAAGGCTGAGACGGTTGAGTCAGTGGTACCCGAGAGGTCAAGTGAGGCCAAGGACAGAGTGGGTGTGAATGGCGGCAAGGAATGCCAGCCAGCAAAGCCTACCGAGCCACCTGATCGCACACAGGATAGTGCACAGGACCACTCGGATGTGGAGGTCAAGCCCGGGGGCGAGACCATGGCAGAACAGAACAGCAGCGGCACGCATGGGAGCATAGATGCAGGAGTCAACAGGGAGGCTGTATGTCTAACCCCCAATGCTGGGATTGAGGGGGAGAGGCTGGGATCATATCATGATAAGTCGATTGCAAGGGAGAAAGGAAGTGCGAGCATGTACAAGTGATCGACAACGGGAATGGAAGATCACAATCTGTACTACCCACCAGCCAATGGAGACATACCTGAGGAATCCCCAGACTCACCTGCATCATGGAAGCCACCCAACGAAGTCGCGCAGTGGTGGAACGAAACCCCAAGTGTCAAGCTCAAGGGGGAGTGGAATGGGTACATGAGCTGTACCACTCGAGGTACCAGCAATGGTGATGAGGACACTAGGAACTGACCGAAGAAGGTACAGAACATGTCAGTACATGTGAGCAAATGGGTGCAGTGCACAAAACATAAATACTCACCCAGAAGAGCTCAATATGAGCCATATGACCCGGGAGGCGAACCACACACCCTAGAAAGTCACCACAGGTCCCATGAGTGCCCAGAGAGTGGCAGGAACACAAGTGTCATTGAAATGAATGCGCGATGTTGAGATGCCAGGCCAGGGGGCTACTTGGGCAAGTCAATCACATTGGACAACATCAAAGCAGATTGGGACTGCTGAAGTGATGGCGGTGGTGACAAAATGGTTGGAATATGATGCCGGATGGATGGCACAGCAAGCAGCGCATGCTGTGACTCATGACGAGTCAAAACGTGACTGCTAGCTAAGGAGCAGATAGGTCAGCATGGATTGCAAAAGCAGAAGACAGCGCACGTACCTGGACCACCCATACCATCCGGGAAGCACAGCAGACAGCCTATTGAGGCCACCAACCCATCACAGCGATGAGGCAAGCTCAAGTGTGACGTTTTCCGTCTACTCAACCTGTTCTAGTCCACTTTCGTAGTTCATCATTCTTTCGCATATATTTCTGCAGTCCATCATTCTCTCACATATGTGGCACATCTTTTGTTATAGCAAACACATTGCCACACCAGCCACACCTATCCTGCTCTCCAGTATATAAGACAGTTCCCATGTACTCTACTCTTTACGTTTGATATACTTATTTACTGCACTCTCACTCTTCATGTGGGTTCAGTCATTGTTGAGCATACCCTTACATCAAGCCGCAATCTAAATGTGTTGTCAGGCACATAGGACAAAACCAACTTACCAAGTTGTACAGCCACATCAGAGCCAAATCGGGCGAAATGGATGGGCCAGATATGTTTCATATAGTGCACAGGTGATGTGTTGACGATCCCAGGCCGCAATATGCGAGAATGGCGATACTGGAGTTGATCAATGGCAACTGCATGCAGCAAGATATCGAGCACACTTAGCTGAGCTGCAACTTTCCATATATGGACACCACTTGAGCGCAGGACTTTCAGGACACATCAGACACACCAACATACACTCGTTTTTCATATGGACCTTTTATTTGGAACCTCTGCAGATGCTGCATTGAAGGTATTCACTCTTTTGTCCATTTTTATTCATATTTTGATAGAACAAACTCTCTCGTGTTTGAGGGGGAGTATTGGAATATTCACACTGTATGTGGTGGCATACACCGAGCTTACATAAGCACTGCTATTTAGCATTTCTGTACTGTACCATTTTACCTTAGTGACTACTAAGAGTATTCTATAGTTGGTTGAGGATTTCCAATGGACATTCTACCCATTTGATCTTGAGGTGAGTGCCTGAAGAAAAATGAGAGGACTATGACAGGGGATGAGTGAAAATGGATTCCGCAACTATGTGTTGGAATTCCAGCTGGCCATGTTGCAAGCAAGGATCATCAGTCAGAACATGTTGATTGACCAGTTTGCCAAAGAACTTGACCTGAAACTCGCCGAGATGGTCTTGTCCATGGGAGAAATTCCCCTCACCTTGGAGGAATGGATCTCCACTGCCAGTAGGTTTCATGGGCAGCAACAAAGGATTATGGAGTTACGCCAAGGTAGGTTCTTCTTCACATCTAGTCAGGGCCACGATCCAAATGCCATGGATGTCAATGTGGTATGACTCACACTGGTACAACATGCAGAACACATGAGAAAAGGTCTGTGTTTCATTTGTTACAGAAAAGGTTGCTCAACTTGGAACCACCCCCATCCCAATGCTAATTTGACTTCTACCCCACCTTCTCAACCACCACGAAACCCAGAGTGGGCCTGAGCAGCACCTGTAATGCCTGTGACCCCCACCCCAATCGCCCAACCATCGGAGTTGGCAAAATACATCCATTGTTATGCTCTTGCGAACACACCACTAGCCGAGCCCATTGCAGCATACACCAGCTACTGGCGAGGATAGAAAAGAGGGAAAAGGAACAGATGAGAGCTGAAGCACACCAATCAAAAGGTTTTAACCCAAATGACAAGTGGTCAAAGCTGGGGATGCCAGCGATGAACACGAGCCTTTATATTATACAAGTGCGCACAGACCAAGCAGTGCGTGTGACTAATTACCATACAAGTACATAGTGTTCTCACGGAGGCAGTGTAGAATGGAAGAGAAGCAACGGGGATTAAATAGGCGTGTAAACCATGAGGCATGATGTCATAGTCTAGACCAGTCTAGACCTGGGTCATGTGCATGCTCCCACGATCACGTGCACTGGTCACGTGACTTTGAAAAGAGGAATTTTAGGTGAAGAAATAAGGGTTCATAACATCCATTACCTTAAGGAAAATAAGGTTGATGCAGAGAAGATCCTTTGAGCACTCAAGGTGTGCTACAAAGATGGAGAATAAGAGCCTTTAGCTGCAGCTAGGCTCAATAAAGAGGATTTTTAAAGAGAAGGGAAGTGTCAATGTCTTCTCCTCCTATACATCTGGCTCCTATAATTGTGTCCAA
This sequence comes from Boletus rubropictus, assembly GCA_038092695.1. Taxonomy (NCBI): domain Eukaryota; kingdom Fungi; phylum Basidiomycota; class Agaricomycetes; order Boletales; family Boletaceae; genus Boletus; species Boletus rubropictus. Next base: position 10,875 of record JBBPQW010000429.1, read on the forward strand.
TAGAGATAAAGCATTAATCCATATCCCCATCTCTCTATCACCTAATGGAGCCCAAATTGTTGAAGCAACTGCCCTAACTGACAGTGGGGCCACTGGTGACTTTGTCTACCCAAACTTTATCAAAGAACACGACTTGCATAAGATTCGCCTACCCTGACCCCTTAGAGCCTTGAATGTTGATGGAACCCTGAACAAGGGAGGGTTCATCCATTACAAGACTACCCTGTGACTCATGATAGATGAAACCCTCAAAGAACGTGAATTCCTCGTCATTGCCTCAGGAAAAGATGATGTTATCCTAGGAACACCTTGGTTGAAGGCAGTGAATTCCTTCATCGATTGGAACAGGGGGCACGTCTCTATCATGCCCACCACATACATCCTAACTCTCAACCACCCCCTTGCTGTTGATTAGTGTTACCTGATCAAAACCCTAAATGCTGACCCTGATCAAGAAATGGAGGTCAAGCTTCAGAAAGCCAGATGACTCCCCCTTTTACCTTGGGCTTCAAAACTGCTAAGAAAGGTAACCATCACTACCAAAATTGCCCAACAACAAGAGAAGGCTAAAGTAACACTACCAGACTAGGCAAAGAAATTTGCCAAGGTCTTCAAGGAGCACACCCACAATGAACTTCCTCCTTCTTGTTCTTTTGACCACACCATCACCCTCCATACCACCTTCACCCCGAAGGTTACCAAGATATACCCTCTCAACCCAAGAGAGCTCGAGGCATGTAACACATTTATCGAAGAACACCTAAAAACTGGTTGAATCCACCCCTCCAAGTCCCCCAAGCCTCCCTTTTCTTCTTTGTTCCAAAGAAAGATGGGTCAATCCAACCCTGTCAAGACTATCACTATCTGAACTCCCATACTGTCAAAAATGCTTACCCTCTTCTGCATATTTCAACCCTCATGGACCAACTCAAAGACTCCACCGTTTTCACCAAGTTCGACATCTGATGGGGATATAACAACGTTCACATCAAGGAAGGCAACCAATGGAAAGCCGCCTACATCACCTTCCAAGGATTGTTCGAACCAACAGTGATGTTCTTTGGTCTTTGCAACTTTTCCACTATATTCCAAGTGTTCATGAATGATACATTTAGTGATATGATAGCCAAAGGATGGCTCCTCATCTACATGGACGACCTCCTCATTCACTCCTCCGACCTCACCGCCCATTATGAGCAAACCCTTCAGGTCCTCCAATAACTCCAAGACCACCATCTTTGTCTCAAACTCTCCAAATGTGAGTTTGACAAGGTCGAGGTTGAGTATCTTGGAATGGTTGTGGGCAAAGGACATGCTCAGATGGATCCTGTCAAATTCAATATAATCAAAGACTGGAATGCTTCCCAAGACGTTAAAGGCATCCACTTCTTTCTTGGGTTCTGCAACTTTTATTGCAAGTTTATTCCTGACTTCTCTTCCATCACCCAGCCCCTCCTCATCCTCACTCGTAAAAACCAGCCATGGGAATGGTTGTCTTCCCAAGAAACCACCTTCCACACCCTCCAGTTGGCCTTCACCTTTGCCCTTGTCCTCATATTACCTGATCTCCATAAACCATTCTTTGTCATGACCAATGCCTCTCTCACCACCTTGGGTGTGGTGCTGATGCAAGCTGATGATAATGGTGATTGTCATTCATGCATGTATTTGTCCAAACCTTTCTCCCCTGCTGAGCATAATTATGATATCTATGACCACGAACTACTTGCCATCATTCATGCATTAACTGAATGGAAGCACTACCTCCAGGATACCGGCCTTCCTGTCATGATCATCATGGATCACAAAAACCTTGCCTACTTCCATGACCCCCAAAAGCTCTCTCACTGACAGGCTCATTGGCACCTGTTCTTGCAGGACTTTGACCTTACCTTCTCCCCTGTCCCTGGCACCTCCATGGGACCCACTGATGCCCTCTCTCATCGTGACCATATCAACACCTCCTCTAATAACCAGGCCATCACCCTTCTTCTGAATGAGGTCTTTGTTCACAACCTTGACCTCACCCTCAGCGAAAAGATCACCACCTCCACCAACTCCAATCCTCTTGTCCAGTCTGCCCTTCATGCCATGGAAAACTCCCAACCCCTCTTTGGACATTCCCATCCTGAAGACTGGATCTACTGAGATAGGAATCTCTATGTCCAAGGCCATCTCTATATTCCCTCCTTTGCCCGACATGAGCTGGTACAATCCATCCATGAATCCCTCACTGGTGGTCATGGTGGCATCTTTCACACCACCAAACTCCTTTCCCATGACTACTGGTGGCCTGGTCTCACTGCATTTGTCCGTCAATTTGTTTCCAGGTGTGCAGTTTGCCAGTCCTCCAAGGTCAACACCCACCCTATGGTCCCTCCTCTGTCTCCTCTCCCCTTCACCTGCATCCATCTGTTCCAGCAGGTCTCAGTTGATCTTGTCACTGGCATCCCACCCATCCAAGGTTATGATGCTCTCATGGTTGTGATTGACCATGGGCTTATGAAGGGGGTAATTCTAACTCCTTGTGCTTCAACTATCAGCACAGAAGGAGTCACTAAAATCTTTTATGAGAAAGTGTTTACCAGGTTCAGTCTATATGACCATGTTATCTCTGATAGAGGCCCGCAGTTTGCCTCTGCCTTTGCCAAAGAATTGGCATGAATTCTCAAGTACAACATCTACCTCTCCTCTGCCTACCACCCGCAGACCAACAGAGAAACTGAATGTGTCAACCAAGAAGTTGAAACCTACCTATGGATCTTTTGTAATAGAGTACAAACCCAATAGAAGGAACTCATACCCCCTGCTGAGTTCCATCACAACTCCTCCACTCATTTCATAACTAAAAAAACACCATTCTCCCTCATAATGGGCTATGAGCCTTGTTCCTACCCCCCACTCCAACCATCCTTTGTCAACTCTCTTGACAGTCACCTCACCCACATAGACAAAGCCTGTGAGGAAGTGTTAGTGGCCCATGAACTGGCCTAGAAGGTGATGAAATCTCGTGTCACCACCAAGTTCACCCCCTGGAAACAGGGTAATAAAATGTGGTTGGAAGAAAAGAACCTCTGTGTCCCCAACCAATCACAAAAACTCCTTCCCAAGTGATATGGCCCTTTTGAGATTGATAAGGTCATTTCCCCTATTGCTTATCACCTCCAACTCCCACCACCATGGAAGATCCATAATGTGTTCCATGCTTCCCTCCTATCAACCTATCAGGAGACACCAGAGCATGGACCAAATTTCATATATGACCTGCCTAACCTTGACAGAGATGAGCTGGAGTTTGAAGTCAGAAAGATCCTAAGCCACAAGAAGGTCTGTGGATCATTCCACTTTTTGATCTTCTGAAAGGGATGGCCAATCTCTGAATCTATGTGGGAACCTGAGGAGAACTTAGAAAACACATGGACCATCCTAAATGAGTATAAGAGGCAGTTCCCTTCTAACTTTCCCCAGCCTACCCACTAACAAAAGTCCATCATGTCCATCGGTTGCACCTCCTCCTCTTTGTCAAACTCTCACTCCTCCAGACCTGCCACTTGTACTTTACCTCCATATTGCCTATGCTCTATGTGCCTCCCCACTGACTAGCACAATATGTTGTATGCTTCTATCCTATTAAATATCAAGTTGACACTCCTTATTGAAAGGGACCCTATGTTTACGAGCAATGCCACCTTATGTGGCTTGGCTACTTTATTTTGAACTTACTCTTCGCTTGACGTCCTCTACCATGATGCTATTTCCCAACACTCTTACCAGAACATTGATGGGACATTTCAAGGTGTTGCTATCCAGCTCGGATTGGCAAATGTTCATGTAACCATCTTAGGGTTACTCCATACCAATGGGTTTGGTTATGTGGTTGACTGTCTCCCCCTCACTAATGTTGCTAACATCCTGGGACCTCTTTATGAATTGCTCAATCCTGTGGATCAGTGCATCTATGACAATGACCACACCCTATCCAACCCTATGCCTCCTGTCGAAGTCCCTACCTGCCCAGTCACTCCTGTTAGATGTCCTCCATCCCCACCCCCTCCTGCCGCTCATGCTGCTGGTGGAACCCCTACCGAGTTTGAGATGGCCTGTGCTGAAGGTCTTGAAGTCACTGACTGAGCCATCAAGGAGCATGAGACCACAGCTGCTCTTGCCCCTCACAGTTCTGTCACCAATCCTATCATCATTGACAAGCCAGCCACCCCATCTGGTCTCCTGATCCTGCCTCCTCATACCTTGCAGTGCTTTCAATGCAACTCCCCACTCCACCTCATCCACCAATGCCCCTAGTATTGCTGTCTCAAGTGCTTCATATGGGCCCCTGGTCACACTTGTGGCCGATGCCCTAGTTTCCTTTGCCAATATTGTAGTGCAGCTGGTCATTCTCCCCATTGCTGTCCCTCCACCCTTGTGCGTGTTGTGGTGCACCTGGGCACCTTGCAAGTACCTGCCCTGAGGCACATTGTACCTTCTTGGCCTTTGACTTTGATGATAATGATGTCATCTACAATGGAGGTAATATTTCAGGGCTGGAACTTTGAGGTGGTCGTCATGGATGTTGTTGAAGTAGTCTTCAAGGTGGTCCTTTGAAGCTACGAATGGGGTAATGTTACAGTAGGGCAGTATACTGAGTCGATTTCTTCTTTTTGTACCTTCTTTCCTTTGGGTTGCCCTAGCGAGCCCAATATCTCTACTCAGGTTGACCTTTCTTTCTCTTGTCCTTAACATTCAGATGGAACATTCCTTCCATTTCTAGAACATTCCATAGAACCTTTATTGCCTTCTCTATATGGAACACTCTTCCCCTTTCATGGAACGGTCTTCTACCTTTCATCGTATTCCATGGTCCATGCACAGACTTCCATCTTATAAATAGTGTCCTCCTGTATCCTGTACCTTAAGCTAGTTCTATTCAATTCACCCTTGCTGTGAACTCTCTGTTGGTGTGAGGTTGATCATCAATGAGATCCTTGGCGTGTACTTTCTACTCTACAGGACTCTGTCTTGCCTTTGAGTAGACACTTGGCTAGATTCTACGCAAGATGCATATCAAAAGGTGGCTGAGTCAGTGGCATATGAAACATAATTTGGAGTATTAGGAATGGGTGGATGGTAGGGGTGCCTGGTCTATAGCTCATTGTTATTCTTGTTCCACATATTGGTACTTTATTTTGTCTAGATAAGCAGCTTCATTTTTAGTTAGAATTGGAGTGGTAGCATTGTTAGAAGAAATGTGGCCATGGAAGTTGGGCATGTGGATGGCAGAAGAAGGAGATCTGGGTGGGGGAATAGGAAGTGGAGTGGACATGATATGATTTTCTAATAATTATTGATGGGAGGTAGTGATAATGTCTAGGAGATTTTTTATTCCTAGTTGTTCTAGTCCAATGAGGAGTTGATCTTTAACTTCTTGATAGGCACCAAGTCCTAACTTCATGGTATTGGTGCAGGTTTTGATGAGGTCATCTTGTAATGGGGTAATAGGGAGGGGCATCCTGGTAAGAATGTGATCTAATCAAAGGGCCAAGTAACAGTTCTGGAGAAAACAATGATATAAGATATCTAATAGGGAGTTGATATCTAAAGTGTGTGATAAGGTGAGGGCAATGCTCAGGTCTAAAAGGGGGTGGATGAGGTCATGTTTGAGGGTATCTTTGTGAAAGGAGTTTCACACACAATAAATAAACTGAGCATGGGTGCTGCTTATTGTATTTTTGGGGTTTTCTTGTGGGTAAATGGTGAGGATTGAGAGGATGGGGAGAACAGCTATGGATAAGCCTTTTTATAGGCTTCTAGAAGGTCAGGGGCATTATCTAGGAACTTTTCAGGTTCCCATGAGTTATTAGCCAACAGATATCCTTTCCATTTGATAAGGAATTTCTGGTCCATTGGGGATCCTTTGTGATTAAGGATTGCTTCTATCTTATACTCTTCTTCACCTGTGATAAGGTTGGATGGTAGTTGTTGGAAATTTGGACCATGTATGTCATTTTTGTGATAAGGCAATAAGAGAGAAGCATGAAACATGGAATGGATTTTCCATTTTGAAGGAAGTTGGAGTTGATAGGTGATTGGGAATAGGATGTCAGTGATGGTAAAGGGTCCTTTGCATTTAGAAGTGAACTTTGGGCTATCAATATGCCACTTTAAATTGTGAACTTCTAGCCAAACTTTTGTTCTTTTTAGCGAAGAGTTAAAAGGAGCAGTTGTTTCTAGATTTCATTATCTGTTTGGCAAGTTCATGAGTAGCAAGGGCTTCATCTCAAGTCACAGAGAGGAGTTTCAGGCAGTTTTTGACTGCAAGGAGGTTGGTGTTAGAAATGATTGTGGAAAGGGAGCATGGTTCATAGTCCATCATGAGAAAGAATGGAGATTTCCCTGTGATGAAGTGAGGGTGGTGATTATGTGCAGACTCTACATATGGAATTAGTTCAGCCCACAAGATCAGATTATTACTGCAATATATCCTCAAATAGGTTTCAATCTCCTGGTTGACATGTTCTGTTTTTCTGTTAGTTTGTGGGTATAGGCAGTAGAAAGGGAGAGGTCATATTGGAGGATCTTTCCTAGTTCTTTCACAAAGGCAGAGGTAAACTGTAGACCTTGGTTAGAGATAATTTTGTCATAAAGGCCAAAACTAGTGATAACCTTTTTGAAAAAGAGGTTGGCAATGCCTAAGGAGTTGATTTTTTTTTTCATAAGGCAGAGAATTACCCCCTTCATAATCCCATGGTTGACCATGACCAATAGGATATCAAAACTGTCAGATAAGGGGAGGTTGGCAATGAGGTTGCAAAAGACCTGTTGAAAGAGTCAGGTGCAGAAGGAGGATATCAGAGTGAGAGATGGGGTTGTCAGATGGGTGTTTGCTTTGTTTTTCTGAAAAAAAGCACAGCCTTCAATATATTTGTGGACAAAGGCTGCAAGTCCAGGCCACCAGAATTCACTGGTAACAAGCTGTTAGGTTTTCAGGAAGTCAGGGTGTCCAGCAAATGGGTGGTCATGTGACTGTTGAACAATGGCCTGTTAGTGGTTGGGGGGAACATAGACACATCCTTGGTAAGTGAGTATACCAGCATAATACTTCCAATCAAAGAGTCAGTTCTAGAAAGAAGGATGGAAGTGATCATTTATGCATCAGAGCATGGTGAGAACAACAGGGTCAGAAGGGGAGGATCATTGGAGTTTGTTCTGTAATGCAATATCAATGAGGTTAACAAAAACCAAATTTGGAAGGAGGATCATATCTTCATTATCATGATTGTTCAATGGGATAAGATCAGATTATTAAGATGTTGGGTGTGGAGAGATCCTTTCTAGGGACATGTGTCATCTGGAAATCATAATCAGCAAGGCTGATCAGCCAGCAGGCTTGTCAATGGTTCAATTTCTGGGGTTGTCAGAAATAGATGAGGTTCTTGTGATCTGTGAAGATCTGGACTTTTTGTGGTGAGCCTTGAAAATAGTGTTGTTATGTCTTCTATCCACAAATAACTGCAAGGAGTTCTTGATTGTAGATGTCATAGTTTCATTCAGCACAGGTGAAGATCTGAAAGAGGTAGGTACAGGGGTGCCATTTGCCATTCAGATTGGTTTTCAAGAATACACCACCTGAAATATATTTGAAGGTGTCAGTTGTGATGGTAAAGGGTCAGGAGAGGTTGGCCATTATAAAAATGGGTTCAAAGGTGAAGATGTTCTTTAAGACATCAAAGGCCTTTTGTTGTCATGGTTCCCATTTCCATGGGTGGTTTTTTTCCATCAAATATAGTAGCAGTCAGGCAAGATCAGAGTAATGGGGAACAAATCATTTATAAAAGTTCACAAATCCTAAGAAGAAGTGAATGTTCTTGACTTTTGTAGGAGTAGGCCATTCTGTGATCTCTTTTACCTTAACAGGATCCATAGTGACCTGTTCTTTCTTGATAATCATGCTGAGGTACTCAACTTTGGTGCAATTGAAGTGGCACTTCTCAAGTTTCAGGCAAAGATCCAGTTCTTTAATGCATGCTAATATGTGTCAGGTTTGTTCTTTGTGGATTTCATTATCAGAGGAGAAGATGAGGAGGTCATCCATGTAGATAACAGCCAACCTTCAGCAATCATGTCACAGAATGAATCACTCATGAACTGCTGGAAAGTTGGGAGAGAATTTGAAAGTCCAAAGAACATGACATTTGATTCATAAAGGCGTTTGTGGGTAATAAAGGCCACTTTTCATTGGTTGCCATCCTTGATTCAAATGTTATTGTACCCCCATTGTATGTCAAACTTTGTGTATATGTTCACATTTTTCAGCTTATCAATAAGGTTGGAAATGAGAGGAAAGGGGTAGGCATCTTTGATCATATGTTTGCTGTCCTCGATTAGCAATGATTTTACCATTGAAAATTAGAGCTATGGAGTGGGCGTGGTTGCTAGCCTATGCATTGGAAATATCGGCGATTCAGTAAGCTCCAAGAACTGATTTTGTGGGCCCGGGATACTGCGCATATATCATTTCTGGCATTAAGGTCTCGTTGACGAACTACAATGGATGCAGCCTTTCCTTGCAACCGAGTGGTGAGTGTCCTCGATCATTCGCGTCTGTGCCCCGAGGTACGTCTGCTGACCACTGGCACGACAACTGCCTCATCCAGACCATATCATTGGTACGTCCTCTCACAACATGCGATATTCCAATCAACCTAGCCGAGTTTACACGTATCCTGGTATGTAGTTGCACTCAACTTTCGAGCAAAAAAAGCAAGCTTCTAGTTTAAGGTAAGATATAGTCGGTACACACACTTTCCGAACCGCCCACGCGACGTGAGACGACCGCTTCACCTCCCCGTCAAGCGAATCTCCAACCACCGTAGAGGTGGGAACATCACTGCTGCAAAGGCAGCTGCGAGCTATGCATAAGGAAGAAAAAAAAAGTGTCAATGACATAGCTCACTGTTGATAAACGACGTCAAGAGAGATTGTCGCACCTCGAATCCGAGGTCCGCGCCGTGCGACGCACCGGCCATTTTTCCAATCGGACCAGTGTACCATGATTGGGACATTCCAATCATTGCGCCGGCTATACCGAAACAGCAGGCCAAGCCACCTGCGATGCCAACTGGGAGTCTGAAAGTGAAAAGAAGAAGAGGGAGAAACGAGCAATGAGAATGCGGTAGGAAGTCGAGGTCATTGTGGCTGTCACATCATTTGAAAGGCACCTACTTCGAACGTTTATCCCAATCTGCCAAGTTGTATCCTCCCAGTCGACCCCCTTGTCGTCGAAATAAGTAATGTTCCTCTGCAACGATGATGACAAAGAATGTTGTCCAATAACTCGTCATCGACAGAAGATTGCTGAGGATAGCATTCAGATGCTCTTGTCCGGCAACACCGGCAACCGTATAGACGACGAAGACGAACAATACCCAGATAAAACGGGGTACCATGGCAAAAGGACGACCAAGTGCTTGTATAGAGAGAGCCGCAGAATACAAATTAGGAATGTTGTTGGCACTTTGTCGTGAACGTGTCAGCACAAGATCTCGTCAGGATGAGAAACACGCACATCCCGCTGAATGCCAATATCACCAGCAGAAACTTTCCTCCAAC
>JBBPQW010000430.1:0-20388 GCA_038092695.1 Boletus rubropictus
CCATGACAATGTGAATATACCTTTTCGCACCTTTTCACAATAACTTGACAGGCAGCACCACTTCAACTCTGGGACAGTAGCTACCATGTATTTTCAGCCCAATGCCCCACTAGAACACCCATTATGCAACCAGGCCTTGCAAAAATCTCATGAGGAGGGTAGAAAACACCCCATTGCCATACATGACATATTCAACCTGGAGGCAAAGAGTGTGATGGCATGCTGTCAATGGGACATTTATCAAGTGCTTCAGTATCTCATTAATTCTCCAGAATTTAATTTTCAAACCTACTTGTATAAGGATCATAACATCTTCTCACCACCAGCACCCATTGAAAAGCTCCCTCATGGTCCACAATTCATCACTGAGCAGCACATACTTGGGACAGTTCATATCAAGGAGGCAAGCTACAAGGGAAATGACCAGCTGATCATGGAATGGTTCAAACAACTGAACCTACATACCGAGGATGAGAGGAAGCGCACTGGACAAGACCATGTCATCATATGGGTTGGAGACCAGCTGACAGTGGAGCAATTGCGTGGACTCTTCAAATATCATGTGCAAGACCATACATCTTTTGATCAACTTGATTGGCTGGTTGTGATTTTCAGGTGGTTTCATCTTATGATGGCATTCACAAATTCAATGCATAAGCAGTACCTGGGAACAAATGCTGGATGTGGTCTTATGCATGTGTTTACAGTGCTAGAGTGAAAAGGTCTATATACTGTTCAGACTCGCAGGCCCTTTCATCACCAGCTTCATGATGCAATCTATTATGTTACTGAGGCCTGCATCCATAATTGCTGGAGAGTCATCAGTTGGACTGACAATCTCACTGATCTGCAACAGAGGAAACCAGAAGATCTACACAAATTAGCAATGGAGATAGTTGATCAGCTATCATCAAGTAATGCCATTGAACAGATGAACTTACAACCTGAAGATGAGCATGATGAAATATTCCAGCAGGTGATTCTATGGAACCATGATGTGTTACACTACGTGGACCTAAATGAAGCAATTAGAAATGGAGATGTTGGAATAATGGAACAGACAATGCCATACCTTCTGTTTCATTTTGTGGAAGGGAAAAACTCAAAATATACCATTGAAGTATTGGAGCTACTTCAATGTTTGCACTGGGAGTGGCCAGCTGATGTCAAGTGAGTCAATAATATCGCCAAGACATTGAAGCATTGAAGGGAACATACTCACCATGCATAAAGGGATTTTGTCAAGCACCAAGGTTGGCTTATGAACCTCACAGAACGCCACAATGGATTTTTCCCTATAGATCGTGGTCAGGAACACAATATTCAAGATATCAAAGTGACATACCAAGTACAGGGACCCAATGCATCATGGGATCTAATGAAATGTATCAGTTCTGTGATACCAACACTCATGCGCATCCATAAGCATATGGAGCGACAGATCCAAACACTTTGGCAAGGGTCATTTCACACTGATCCTGCAAAGGGAAAAGATATTGAGTGATTGGAAGGTGTATACTGCACATCAGAGATCCATGTACAACAACATGGATGACACACAAGAGCAAAAGGAGATTGCATGGAGGACATTGTTTCATTGGGAGCGGCACATCTATTTTCATGGAAGATGATGCAGTGGTGGTGGAAACACTGGAACTTTGAACATTCTACATTGGAATTATGGGAATCTGAGACAAATTAGTTGATAGGCTGTGTATACACTAAAACAAATGTTTAGCATGTAAAGGAAACATGAATGCTAGAAAAGATTGGTTCATGGGCTGCAGTGGCATGAGGTTTCAATTGGTTATGACATTGTAACAGCATATTGAAATGGCAGGTGGTCAAGAAAAATGTTAAAATATGAATAAAAGAAAAATTAAACCACGGTGATAGCATGATGTTTCTGATGGCAATGGCATATGGCATAGTAAACGAGGGACAGAATACTAAGAGCTCGCAAAGGTGTAGGCTGAAAAGTTGATAAACTGTTCAATTGGTGGTAGTGGTGCAGGCATGGATGGAGACACAGGGGTTGTGGAGTTGACAAACTGCCCAGTTGGCAGTATGGGTGTGGTGGTGGGCGTTGCAGGCAATTGGATAGACAATTCTGAAATGTGAAAACTATGTATACTCATGTCAGTGCATAAAACGTCCAATGAGAGTAACCTACTGTCAGAACCATCTTTTCCTCATTAATAATACTTACCTTCACCCTTATCTTATCTAATCTTATCTTATTGAACAGCCACTATCTAGAATATTCCGGAAGGTTCCACAGCATTCCATGATATTCCATGCCTGCCCTACATACATGGTCTGTGCACACCGGACCCTGATATATAAAGTAGTCAGTAGCTAGATTGTATTCTTTACGCTTAGAATTCAGTTCCTTTGGCCTGATCTCAGTTTGAGTCAGTGACCTGACATAATTCTAAGTGTGTCTTTCTCTGCCTGCTCACTGTTGTTCATGATGAGCTCCCACTTCTTCACAACCCTCTACCTGAGAGCTGGTCAAGTCATAGCTCCTACTCACAAATCTTGAGCACAACAGCACAGTTTGTGCTGTTCTCACAAGCCCGCCGATTTCCTCAAAAGATTTCAAATCTCACCTATCCCTTTTCGTTCAAAAGGAGATAGTTCTTCCCAAAGCCAATAGGCTTTAAACTTTTAAGTTCTTAATTCTCACACACTTCTGTTGAAGCGCTCTTCGCATTTGACAAATCCATCCTATCCGAACAAAGGCACTTTGCCTGCATTCACAAACCTTTGGATCCTAGGGTTAGGGAGACCAGTGCTGTACCACTTGATGCTACACAGTAAATCACCATTATCCGATTGCTATACCCTTACTCTGGGTTATTTGAGTGGACACTGATATTGATGATCCCCTACCCGTGCTGGGGCTGCTGAGGCATCTAGGGATAGATGAAACATCTGGTCCCCGTGGTTATGAGCCCTTGCATTATGACCCATCAGAGAATGCTCCATCATAGTGTTGTTCGATACCGTCCTAGCACATCTATCCAAGTTTGCTGTACTTTTATCTATAAAAGTACTGTTCCGAGGACACCTTCTACTGCAAGTGGTGAGAAGAAGCTTTACAGGAGACCTGACAAAGAACAAGAGTTTTATGCCCCAATCATATTCCCGCATTCGCTCTAGATTGTTGGTGAGAGAATCTGTTCAGGAACCAACAAACTCAGAGAACACGCCATCCATACAGGTTCAATCAGCTATAACTACCCCTACCAACACTCCTAAGATGTCCTCATCTGCCTTACTGTTGACTGGAGAGCCAGTCTACAAAGATAAAAGTCTACCTTTCAATGTCTGATATGCTGATTGGTGAAACCACTATGAAGCCAATGCCTTTGTCCATAGCGTCCCACCTGAACCACCCACCACCATACAATACCAAGCAGAGAGAGCCCTGCAGAGGTTACAACCACGCTCGCAAGAGTGGATGCCCAGGCTAGTAAGAAAAGAAAAAAAGCCCCTTAGACAAACAAGGGATAGTGAACCAGACTCGGAGGATGAGGAAGAGCTGCCTGCTGCTGTGTGCAGTGCACCAAGATCTCAGTCCCTGCAAATCCAACAAGGCCCCCGCTTGGGAAAAAGTTGTATCCCGAAGCTGTTTGTTTTTAAGAGCGAAAAGGCTAAATATAAGGCATGGACCACCTGCCTAAGAAATTACATTTTAGGGTTCAAGGAGACGCCCTCTGACCACTAGAAAGTTATCATCATCCTAGGCTTTATGGGGGGTAATGAAGAGAATTCTGCCAGAAGATTCACAAACCTCTACTTTGAGTCCCATCTAGAAATGGATGACTGGCAGACCTTCCAAGAGGTCATGGAAGGACAGTTCCACCCTGCCACAGCTAGGCAAGAAGCCTATGAGAAGCTGATGAGCCTCAAGCAAGGTTCAAATTCAGTTGAAGATTTCTTTAACCAACTTTCGCAACTCATGGCAGAAGCTGCAATGGGACATAACATGGAGTTCGACAAGACCTTGATACAGGTGTGTCAGCAAGGAATTCACGAGGACATACTGTCCTTCGCTGAACAAGGCTCACCAAGCCTAGCCTTTCCATGTCCTTGATGAAGTGGGAAAAGCATCTGTATATGGCTGAAGTAGCTATACATGCGAGGAAGCTGCATAAGGCACAAAACCCTAGTAAACCCCCATTTAACACAAGTTGGCAAAATAGAATAACTGTGGCTACGAGTTCTATCCCCAACACCAATCAACCCTGAATTTATGCCAGAGCTTCACAACAACCCAAGCCAGTGCCACTATCAGGATCACTCCACACAAAGCGCGGGAGGCCAATGGTAATAAAATCCAAACATGAAGAAGTATGTACACGGGGATCGACTACTTATATACTACAGAAGTGATTTAGGGTAGGCATAGAATGTCATGGAACTTGGTAGAAAGTTCTGGACTCGACTACGTCATTGGGTGCGGTTATGGTGTGGTATGATGTCATGGGATAGTCTAGACTTGAGATTTAGATGGTGGCTATGCGATAAGATAAGATAAGATGAGATTAGATTAGATAAGAGAATGAAGTTTTGAATGAGAGAAAAGATGGTTCTGACATTATCCCCTTCTTAAGGCTGTTGCTCTGAAACAGTGGGGATGTCGAAGAGGTGAGAGGGTAGTCGGGTGAGAGAGGCGGCAAAGGACTTAAAGGAGGGATCGTCAAAGAGAGGGGTTTTGTGGACATACATAGGACAGTCGCAGTTTTCGAAATAGGCCTATTTTATTGCATTGGGGTTTTCCTTGAGGTATTGGGTAATAGCTCCCTTGGCATTCGTGAGATGTGCCTTGGGTTTCCAAGTATGATCTTTTCGTGGATACCCCTTCCAATGTACTAGGAATTCCATGCGACCTCATCGTCGATGGGAGTCGACTATGTGATCTACTTTGTATTTGGGCTTTTGGGAAATGATGATGGGGGGAGGAGGTGTGGGTTTGGCTTGAGAGGGGTAGACGCTGGTGGTGTATGACCACAGGTGAGATTCATGGAAGACCAGATGAATTCCTTGCCATGTAGGTGAAAGGGCGAGTTCATAGGCGGCGGGACCAACCTTCTTTTCAACCTTAAACGGGCCGTACCGTTTATCTTCCAACTTTTTTGTTGGTTGATCGGATTTGATGTGTTTGGCATCTACTAACACCAAATCTCCCTTCTTGTATTCTACAACCTTTCGAGTGGATTGGTCATAGTATTTTTTCATCTCTTGAGTGGCTTTCTCGAGTGCCTCTTTCGCATGTCGATGGGAGTCCTGCATCTGGGAGACAAATTCCTTTGCTTCTTCTGTTTTGACTTCCCTTGCTCCGTCCATAGTTATCAATGGTTGTTGTCCATAGTTCAGTAGGAAAGGGGAGTATTGGGTAGTGCTACTGGTCTTTTGGTTATGAGCGAATTCTGCCAGTGCTAACCATTCCACCCAATCGTTCTGTTTGTGGTTTACATATAGACGGAGGTAGGTTTTGATTTCGGAGTTCTTTCTTTCGGTTTGTCCATCGGTTTGGGGATGGTAGGCCGTGGACGGGTTTCCCTTGATATGGAGAAGTTTATAGAGGTCGGTCATGAAGGAAGATACGAATTGCGGTCCTCGATCTGAAATCACCTTTCGGGGAGTGCCATGAAGTTTAAACACATGGTCTCTGAAGATTGTGGCTACTCCTTTAGCGGTTATGGTTGAAGACATGGGGAATAGGTGAATCATTTTTGAGAATCGATCGACGATGGTAAGGATCACATCTTTTCCTTGAGATTCGGGAAGAGGACCAATGATATCAAGGGAGATGATTTCCCATGGCGAGGAGGGGATTTCATTCGGGGTAAGGGGAGTATGAGAAGGAATTGGTCTCGGTTTAGCCTTTTGGCAGCGGTCGCATCCTTGTATGTAGGTTTCTACATCCTTTTGTAATGTGGGCCAATAGAAACGAGTCATGATAAGGTCTCTCGTCCTTTGAGCTCCTGGATGTCCTGCTATGGGGTGATCGTGGTTCTCTTTAATTACTTGTTCTCGGAGTTCTTTAACCCATGGGACGTAGAGCAGGTTTTTCCAATGGATAAGATTTTCTTTTTGCGACCAATGTGATTTGGCTTTTTTGAGACCCTCGATCGCATATTTCTCAGCCTTTTTCTGGTATTGAGCTATTTGTAACTCTATGCTGTGCCAGGTTTGGGCGCGATTTTCCACTTTTGAGTCGGGGGAATCAGTGAAAAGGTGATCAGGAAGGAGAATTTTGGCTTTATTATCAGATGTTACCCCTGTCTCATAATCTGGCCTCCGGGACAGAGGGTCAGCAGGATTGGTTTTTCCGGTACAATGGTGAATTTTAAAGTCATATTCCTGAATTATTTGTTGCCATTGTGCTTGTCGGCGGAAAAGGTCAACCGGCTTCCTATAGTATTCCAGATTTTTATGATCTACCAATACTTCGAAGGGATGAACAGCTCCTAAGAGGTATTGTCGCCATTCCTGGAGGGCATAAATCACGGCGAGCATCTCCAGATCCACAGCGTGATAATTGCGCTCCGCGTTATTGAGTGATCGAGAAATGAAGGCAACTGGATGCCAAATGCTGTTTTGTAGTTGGGAAAGTACAGCACCAACTCCAATTCCAGAGCCATCAGTTTCAACTCGGAATGGGTCGTCATCTGTAGGCATAGCGAGGGCAGGGGCGGTGGTCAATGTTTCTTTTAGCTGATCCATTGCTGCCTGGCACTCAGGCGTCCATGTGAAGTCCTTCTTTTCTGATGTGAGAGCATTGAGGGGTCGGGCGATGATAGAGAAGTTTTTAACAAATTGCTGATAGAAAATTGAGGAATCTGAGGAAGCCTCTCAGTTGCTTTCGCGACTGAGGCACTGGCCATTCCTTGATTGCAGCTACCTTCTTGGGTTCCATTTTGACCCGATCCTGTGAGACAATGATTCCGAGGAACTCCATTTCCTGAACTTCGAAATCACATTTGTCGTGTCGCAGGTATAGATGCTCTCGTCGCAAAATTGCTAACACTTCTCAAACGATCTGGCGATGTTCCTCTATTGTCCTTGTGAAAATCATGATGTCGTCTATGTACACAACGACTACGCCTCTATCTATGAGTTCCTTAAAGAGGGCGTTCATCATGGTTTGAAAGGTTGTGGGCGAGTTTGTAAGCCCGAAGAACATCACTAATGGTTCGAAAAGACCTCTATTTGTCCGGAATGCAGCCTTCCATTCGTCGCCTTCAGTTATTCATACGTTATTATACCCCCACCATACGTTGAACTTGGTGTAGAACTTGGCAGACTTGAGTTTATCCACCAATTCATTGATGAGGGATAGAGGATACTGGTTGCGAATGGTGATTGCATTAAGCTTTCGGTAATCCTGTACGGGACGGAGTCAGCCATCCTTCTTCTTGATAAAGAAGAAAGCTGAGGCGAAAGGACTTTTGGAAGGTCAGATTCTTCCTGATTTGAGGTTTTCCTCCAAAAAGGCATCCAGCTCTTCTTGCTCGCCTGGTCCTAATGGATACGTTTTGCAATCGACGACATGTTCTCCCGGGGTTAACTCTATGGCGTGATCCCACGGTCGTCGGGGGGGTAGTTCATCGAAGGATTCTTTTGCAAAAACGTCGGCAAAGTCGTGAATGTAAGCCGGAGCTGCTTTTTCAAAGGTCTTCTTTTTCTTGGCTGTGAACTCTTGGGCAGCTATATCCGTGGACACATTGGCTATGGTCCAATCAATTTCTATCTGGAATAGTCGTTCGCCTTCAGAGTAACACACTTCCTCTTCGTCGTCTTCGTCCTCCATTAGGGCTGGTAAGTGATTGTCTTTGCACTGAAATTCGATTCGACCCGTAGGCCAATCGATCTTTGGATTGTGGAGGCGAAGCCATTCATATCCAAGGAAGATGGCATTGGGTCCTAAGTCCGTTACTGCTAGAGCTATTTTTTTGCTATGGTCAAGGATTTGGAGTTCGAGAACTGCAAACTCCGTAATACTACCTCCTTGATTCAGTGTACCGTCTGCATTATAGACTTTTATGGGACAGGGAAGCGGAGTTGTCTGTATGTTTTTGTCTTTTACAAACTTTTTATCGATAGAAGACCCGGTACAGCCAGAGTCGATGAGAGCTTGGGAATCCAGAGTCGCGCCACTATCCATTTTTAATGTGACGGGGACCTCAAGAGAGTTCCTAAGCTTTCATCGTGGAGATGCCTTTTTGAATCGCAGTTTCTTTTCGAGGTTGCGAAGTACCCAGTATGCTTCATTGTCGCTCATCCTTTTCAGGTGAACAACAAGGTCTTTGTCAACTTCTGGTCATCGCTCTGAATGAACGAAGGATTTTAGATGGTTGAGCGCGCGCTTTTCGTCTTTGTGTGTCTGCTGCTTTATCCACCTTATAGACCATGGGTCAATCGTATTGAGCCAGTTTCGGCTGGTTCTCACCCTTCGGTTTCCAGTACTTCCGAAGCCCTTGCTTCCTCATGTAGTGTCATCAAGGACCTCAGTTTCTTGTACTTCCGGAGTAGAGATTTTTTCTAGTATTAGCTGTGCTATCTTATCCGCAACAGCAACCTTATACTCCTTATCCGAATGATTGAGAAGAAGGACTTTAATTTCTCCTCGGTAATCGGAATCTATCACTCCGGCCCCAGTGGAAATTGAAGCTTTGACAGCTAACCCTGATCTGGGTGCAACTCTTCCGTAGTGGTCGGGTGGTATCGCCATATGGAGTTTAGTGGTTACTAGGACCTGTCCCCTGGGAGGTACAATGGCCTCTTCCACTGCATAGAGGTCGTATCCTGCCGCACCAGGTGTTCCTCTTGCAGAGAGTGGGATTTTTTGGTCATCTCTTTTTACTTTCAAAGTTGAAGGCGCTCTGCGCTCTGCAGCAGGCGGCACTTCTATTGGGGTTTTCCTAGGTTTACCCAAAACCATCTCTTTTCTTGCCAGGATTTGGTACTGAGGTGGCTTCTCAGTGGTCTTATATTCAGTCTCGGTTTCTTGCACAGAAAGAACATCATATTTATTACTAGTACAAGAGGGAACCAAAACAGAGTTCTTAGCCGAAGTAGGGTGACCTACATCTACTCAGCTTTTCCAAAACCCGACTCATTCTTTTCTACAATTTTCATTGCCTCAGCTAACTCCTCGGCAGATTGGTAGAAGATCTTTGCCCCCTTGAACTCTACAAACCTCATGTGGGGGCGCGCATTGCGAGGCGGATGGTCTGCACATGGCCATGGTTTGCCGCGCTTAAAGCACTTTCCTTCAGCGCACGCTTTCCCAATGTCCATGGAGATGCCTGCTCCTGGGAAGGTTCCTACAGTGGGAGCAGAGGGTGCTGCAGAAGTGGAAGCTGCAGCCAGATTAGGCCGCACGGGGGTTCGGTTTTGCCAGGTTTGGGTTGGCCTAGCACCAGTGAGAGCTTTTCTGGCTTTCCTTGCTGCCAAGGCAGCCTCCGCCTGTTTGAGGTGGCGCTCCCACTTGGAGAGCGAATTGGAGAACAGGAGTGAGGGTAATCCCTGTTCGGTGAAGCTCAGGATCTCCTCCTTGATCCCTTGCTGGCAGACCCTTAGGAGTGTTTCATCTATCTCCTTGTTGTGGGACATCCCTGCTTCTGCCATGAGCTGGGACATCTGGACAAAGAAGTCATCCACCATATTGGACCCCTGTTTCAGAGTCATAAGCCGCTCATAGGCCTCTTTTTGGGCTGTGGCGGGGATAAATTGGGCGTCCAACTGATCTTGGAAGGAGCGCCATCCTTCAGTGCCAATTTTTGTTTCAAAGTAGAGGCTGGCAAACCTCCTTGCAGAGTTCTCTTCATCTCCACCCATGAATCCAAGGGTTATGATGATTTTCTGGTATGCGGTTGGGGTATCGTCAAACCCCAAGAAGTATGTCTTGAGGGCCATTATCCAGGCCCGGTATTTGGATTTGTCTCCCTTGAAGACAAATGGTTTTGGGGTGTATGACTTGCCCAGCTTAGGTCCTTTGGGAATTTCAGGAGAGGGCGCTCGGCACACAGCAGCTGGCTTCCTTCCTTCATTCTCCTCGGACATAGCATCTTCCTCATCGGAGATCTCCTCACAATGGGTTCTTCTTCCTCGGCATGCAGGCCGAGGGGTGCCTTCTTCTAGTGCTAGGTGAGCACGGTACTCGGTAAGGGTTGGTGGCTTTGGAGGGTGAGGGTGCTCTTGAGGAGATAGGGTATATTGATTGAGCCAGTCCTCATATCTGGACTTGAAGGACATCGACTCATTCTGGTAAAGGAAAGTCGGCATTGTGAAAGGAGGTGGAGAGATTTGAGTGGATAGAGTTGGGATGGTGTAGGTGGTGGCAATAACTGCCTGAGGAATGTTCGCAGCATCCGAGTACTCCAAGTCCTCTCTAGAAAGACTTCTTGGAGCTCTAGACCGAGAGCGGGAGTATGGACGAGGAATGGTGGGATCTGAGATAAAAACTTTTTTGTTCTTCATCAGTACAGGCTCCTGGGCTTCTTCTTACCACTTGAAGAGTAGAGGTGGCCTCGGAACACGGTTCTTATAGACCAGAACCGAGAAGACTTGGTAGATGTTCAAGATGGTGTCGAACTACCCAATAACGCTAGGTAATGCGACGAGTCTTAACCAAAATGGACTCGTAACAAGGGTGCTCTGTGGCACAACGTCTATGCAAGGGCACGGGGTGCGAATGGTGGCGATGCATAAATCAACCAAATATTGGTGGTTTACCGCTGATCGTCAAGTGATCAGACACTAGCCGCAGTTCGCGATGGCTGACACGAGCTCAACGTCCGAAGTGGAGCAAGAGCTTGGAGAGTGGGAGTTTGGCTTTCAGCGAAGTGCCTAGGCTCAGAAGTGGCGAAGAACAGGTTGAGGGTACTTGGACTTTATGTGCAAACCGCACAAAGGAAAACTATCTCCGACTTGGAAGAGGCAGGATAGGCAAGTTGAAATCTTTTGAGGGAGAATCGACGGGTTTGAGAGGGCGTCACTGAAGTAACGTCGCGCTCTAGGTTTGTGTGTGGGAGCTAAGGCTCGACCAGCACTCAGTAGGGTGAAAAAGGTAAAGAGTTGATAAGTGGAGGTGAGCTTGTCATGAAGGACAGTGAACTCGTAGGAAGAGAACATTTGGATTATATCAGGATCACTCCACACAAAGTGCGGGAGGCCAATGGTAATAAAATCCAAACGTGAAGAAGTATGTACACGGGGATCGACTACTTATATACTACAGAAATGATTTAGAGTAGGCATAGAATGTCATGGAACTTGGTAGAAAGTTCTGGACTCGACTACATCATTGGGTGCGGTTATGGTGTGGTATGATGTCATGGGATAGTCTAGACTTGAGATTTAGATGGTGGCTATGCGATAAGATAAGATAAGATTAGATTAGATAAGAGAATGAAGTTTTGAACGAGAGAAAAGATGGTTCTGACAGCCACCTGCAACATCGAATACTGGTGCGATTGCACGTCATAACTAGATCGCACATTTGGCGAGCTCCGGGGTGACCAGCAATGGGGTGATCATGGTTTTCTCGTATTATCTGTTCGCGAAGCTCTTTAACCCATGGTATGTATATGAGGTTCTTCCATTGTATGAGACCGTTCTCTTTGGTCCAAGAGGATTTATCTTTTTCTAAGCCTTCGGTTGTGTACTTTTCGGCATGGTTTTGATACTGAGTGATTTGTGACTCTATACTAGACTATTTCTGTGCACGATTTTCCAGTGACTCAGGTGAAAAGTAAGATGCCCATTGTTGTGCCTTGATTTCAGCGGATTGTGGAGTGAAAAGAGTATCTGGTAGCAGTATCTTCTGCTTATTGTCAGACTCTACCCCCTTTTCATAATCTGGCCTCCTGGACAGAGGATCAGCAGGGTTTGTCTTGCCTGATCAGTGTTTAATATGGAAATCATATTCCTAAATGATTTGTTGCCATCGGGCTTGATGGCGAGAGAGATCAACCGGTTTCTTGAAATACTCCAGGTTTTTATGGTCCACTAAAACTTCAAACGGGTGTTTAGCTCCAAGTAGGTACTAACACCACTCCTTCAATGCGTATATGACTGCTAACATTTCTAAATCAGCAGTATGATAATTACGTTTGGCGTCATTGAGTGAGCGCGAGATAAACACTATGGGGTGCCATATCCCTCCTTGGCATTGTGATAGAACAGCTCCAATGCCTATTCCTGATCCGTCAGTCTCCACTCTGAACGGATCATCATTGTTTGGCATGGTGAGAGCGGGTGCAGTTGTTAATGTCTCTTTGAGTGTGTCCATCGCCTTTTGGTGTTCTTTAGTCCATTTAAACTCTTTTTGTTCCGACGTAAGCACATTGAGAGGACGAGCAATTTGGGCAAAGTTTTTAACAAATCACCTATAGAAGTTGAGGAAGCCTAGGAATCCGCGTAGTTGTTTACGTGTCTGGGGTACTGGCCATTCCTTAATTGCTTGAACCTTCTTTGACTCCATCTTCACCTTATCCTGTGACATGATTATCCCAAGGAATTCTGTTTTCTGGACTTCGAAATTGCATTTATCGTGTCTAAGGTACAGGTGCTCTCGTTGGAGTATCTTTAGGACCTTTCTTACTATCTTCCTATGTTCCTCTAGCATCTTCATGAAGATCATGATATCGTCTATGTAGACTACTACGACACCTTGGTCAATCAGATCTTTGAAGAGTGAGTTCATCATAGTCTGGAAGGTAGCAGGTGAGTTTGTCAGCCCAAAGAACATCATGAGTGGCTCGAAGAACCCTCGGTTCATGCGAAAGGCAGCCTTTCATTCGTCTCCATCAGCCATACGGACGTTGTTGTAACCCCATCTTACATTGAACTTGGTGTAGTACTTAACTTCTTTCAGCTTGTCGACTAATTCGTTGATTAGGGGTAGAGGATACCGGTTTTGCACAGTTATGGCTTTAGCTTTCGGTAATCCTGCACAGGGCGGAGACATCCATCTTTCTTCTTAATAAAGAAGAATGCTGAGGCGAAGGGACTCTTGGAAGGTCTAATTCGTCCTGACTTTAGATTCTCTTCGAGAAAGGCATCAAGCTCTTTCTGCTCTCCTGGGCCTAACGGGTACGTCTTACAATTGATAGTATGATCTCCAGGTAGGAGCTCGATAGCGTGATCCCATGGTCGCCTAGGTGGTAGCTCGTCAAACGACTCTTTCGCAAATATGTCGGCGAAGTTGTGGATATAGCTGGGCGCAGCTTCCTCAAAGGTTTTCTTTTTCTTTGTCGCATACTCCTTAGCAGCAATATCGGTGGCTGTATTTCTCAAATACCACTCGAGATCCAGCTGGAACAATCGTTCGCCTTCGGAGTACTTGACTTTCATCTCGTCATCGTCACCGTCATCCTCCTCGAGAGCAGGTATGTGATCGTTTTCACACCTGAACTCAATACGTCCGGTTGGCCAATCTATTTTGGGATTATGAAGGCGCAACCAGTTATATCCGAGGAAGATTGGA
Source organism: Boletus rubropictus (assembly GCA_038092695.1). Classification (NCBI taxonomy): domain Eukaryota; kingdom Fungi; phylum Basidiomycota; class Agaricomycetes; order Boletales; family Boletaceae; genus Boletus; species Boletus rubropictus. Next base: position 13,508 of record JBBPQW010000430.1, read on the forward strand.
TTTACTGACAGTTTCGTCACTGCTAAGGCGATTCTTTCACTGTGATCTAGGATTCTGAGTTCTACTACTGCAAATTCGGTAATGCTTCCACCCTCATTTAGTGATCCATCGGCATTATATACCTGAATGGGACAGGGGAGCTTCGTAGTTCTCAAGCCTTTTTCTTTAATGAACTTAGTGTCGACGGATAATCTGGTACATCCTGAGTCTATGAGAGCCTGTAGTTGAATTTCACTGCTGTCATCTGTATTTACACTGGCAGGTATTTCTAAGCTACTTCGAGGTCTCCTTCATCGTTCGGATGCCTTTTTGAATTGTGGTTTCTTCTGAATTGTGGTTTCTTCTGTAGGTTGCGAAGCACCCAATAGGACTCTTCCTCCATCATGTTTCGGAGGTGTGTAAGCAGATCTCGGTTAACCTCTGGTCTTCATTCATCGTGCACAAAAGACTGAAGATGATCGAGTGTGCGCTTTTGATCTGTTCCTAGTGCTTGTCTTCTGATCCATCTTACTGACCAGGGATCTACTGTATTGAGCCATGACTGATGACCACATTTTCGGATGCCCGTACTTCCAAAGCCTTTGTTGTTTCGCTTGGTTGAATCTTCAAACCAGCTGACTTCCATAACTTCTGGCCTTTGGATTTTCTCTATGATGAGCTGGGCGATTCGGTCTTTAGCATTGACCTTAAAATCTCTATCCAAATGGTTGAAAAGGAGAATTTTTATCTCTCCCCTGTAGTCAGAATCGATTACACTGGCTCCGACAGCTATCAAGTTCTTAACTGCAATGCCAGAACAGGGTGCAATGCATTCATAATGACCTGGCTCAATTGACACATGAGTCTTTGTGGATATAACGGCCTGTCCATGTGCAGGGACTGTCGCTGTTTCCGATGCGTACAGATCTAACCCAGCCACATCTGGGGATCCTCGCAAGGGAAGTGGAATCATATGATCATCTCTGATCACCTCAAGGAAACCCCGTGACTTAGCCTTAGCTGATGCTTCCTCTGCACTAGTGCTCAGCAACGTAGGGTTCCAATCTTTTGTGAGCAGTTTCTTAGGCAGCTTGCTGGCCTTCTTTCCCTTTACCGGTGGGAACACCGTATGACCGTTGGGAAACTCAATCCGACATTGGTCTTTATTGTCCGTAGCAGGGGTGTCCTCTTTTGCCACCGTGTTCTTGAACTTATTGTCTTTCTTTTGAGTGGCAGACAAAACCACTATCGCACCAGAAGGAAGTTCTATTCTTGAATTCCCAATGATGTCGTCTACCTCTTTAGACTTAGGGGTAGGTATGACTTGGCTTTTCTTTTTGGTGGAGCGGAGAACCACCGTTTTGCCTGATGGGTACTCGATATGAGTTACACTAATCGGGTCTTCTACTTCTTCTCTCAAGTTATAGAGTGAAAGGACACTGTATCTATTTTGGCTACTTATAGGTACAGGCTTGGAAGTAACTACGTTTTTTGCAGGTTTATACTTGTGGTCCCTGCATGGCCATGGTTTTCCACACTTAGCACACTCTACTTGAGGACCTTGCCCATCAGAGGAGGTGCAGGAGGGGATTCTCTCCTTTTTGGCTTTGGTCACCTTTGGCGCTCTGCGCTCAGCAGCAGGCAGCCTGATGACTTTCTTGGGCTGTTCCAGGGTTGCCCAGTCCCTGGCAGTAGCAATGACTGCTGGTTTTTCGAGAATCCATGAGAGAAGTGAAGACATTTTGCTCTTTGAGTCGGAATTCACATCTTCCACCTCGGTGGAATCGGGATTTTGTTCATATGTGGTACTAGAGGCGAAAAAGGTGGCCATCTCACTCAAAGAGAGCATACTAGTGGCTGCATACATACCGGCCTCTTGTACTGGGGATTCGGGTGTATTGGGAGAAGCGCATGATGGCACTGTGACAAAGGTTTTGCCAGACGATGTTGACTCTTCATCATTGGCGTCGGAGTTAGTAGTGCTAACCGCAGCTACAAAGGTGTTGGACGAGAGTGGAATGTCTTTGTCCTCTTCATCATTGTCCCATGTATCATGGGCGATGGGTGCGCAAGCCTCTTTATGAGCGCGGCTGTGGGTGCGCTTTGAATTGGGGTTTTGGTACCTAAGTACTGCGGCATCAAGAGATGTTTTATCCAAAGTGGACGCAAAGGACTGGCCAGTATAGACCCTACGGCTGGAGGGGAGGATAATGATGGCCATTTTGTTTAAGCTGACGGCTAGGCAGCTGTGTCGAAGCTAGAAATGGAGAGAACGCAGCAACCGAGCAACATCAAAGTGTCTCAGGTTCAAAGGCAGAAGGAAGGGATCACGATGTCTGAGCACCTAGAGTCTTAGTATGACTCCTCTAGGTCAGGACTGAATGTGGGAATGGAAGGAAGAAACTCTTTCTTCGTCGACGGACTCCTCGAGGCTTCTTTTCACCACTTGAGGAATAGAGGGCATCCACAGAAGATGGTTCTTATAGGCCAGAACCAACAAGACTTGGTAGATGGTCTAAGCCGGTGTAGAACTACCAAAAAACGCTCGATAATGCGCCTAGTCTTAACCAAAATGAACTAGGAACAAGGGGACAAGGTGTCCAGCTTTAAGAGAGAGGCGTGCTGTGCAATGGCAGCAGTCCCTCACTCAACCAGATATCAGTGGTTTACCGTCACATGTCAAGTGTGTGAACACTAACCACTGTACGTGATGGTCGACGCAAGTAGGTTACCCGAAGAGGGATGCTACCTGGAATGTGGGGTTGACTTTGTGCGAAGTGCACTCGGTCGGGAGATGGCAAAGACCAAAGGAAAACTCAACAAGCTAGGGGCCTAGCGGCGGAAGGAACTATCTCCACTTGAAGGAAGCGGGATAGGCGAAGATAGGGTTGAGCGTTTGAGCGTGAACGCCTTGACAGCGCTATGAGAACTAGTATGCAGCTTAAGTAGCGCGACTAGGCAAAGAAGTATGCGAGCTTGAGAGGGCAGATGCAAAGTGCAACTGTCGCGCTCTAGGGTTGTGAGGAGGAGCTAAGGGCTCAACTCACTCTCAAAGGTGATGATGTGAAAAGCTGAGATGGTAAGCTGTTCGCCATGGATGATAGCAAGCAGTAGAGAAAAAACAAGCTTGGTATTATATCAGGATCACTCCACAAAGTGTAGAGGCCTAAAGCGATGAATACCAAGCTTAGGGAAAAGAGATACAAGGTACACTACCAACTACTTATATACTACATGAGGATGTGCACAGACCAGTCTAGGGCCAGCATGGAATATGCTAGAAGGTTCCGATAAGATCGTGGCTGTGTGATAAGATTAGATAAAGAGAAAGATACGATCGTATAGTACAAGGAAAATAAAGGGTTCTGACAGCGCTTGTCTAAGATTGATAATAGTAATAGATTTGCTGTTTTACCTTGTAAAACTACGAGTGAGAAAGAGTCAGAGGCTGAACCGACAAAACAAGTTGTAAAAATATTAAAGAGAAATAAAAAAGAGTTGGTTTTGGGTAAACAAGGAAAACCCCCAGTGATTTCAAAGTCCTGGAAATCACAAGACAAGAAAACAAGAAAGGCATCCTTGAGGTGATATGGTCTAACAGGATGATTCCACTTCCCATGCAAGGATCCTCTGGAGCCACAGGATATGATCTGTACACCAGAGAAGCAGCGATAGTCCCAGCCAGAGGCCAGGCTGTAATATCTACCAAAATAAGTTTTGCCATTGAACAGGGCCATTATGGCTGCATTTCCCCATGTTCCAGCTTGGCTGTGAAAGCTTCTATAGCCACCAGAGCTGGTGTAATTGATTCCGATTATAGAGGGAAGGTGAAAATCCTTCTCCTTAATCACTCTGATAAATATTTCGAAGTAAAAGTCCAAGATCAAATTGCACAACTGATAATTGAGAAAATCCAAACTTCCATAATCCATGAGACCAACCACTTCGAAAGTCAAACTGAACACAGAAACAAAGGATTCAGGAGTATAGGAGTGCAAAGAATCAGAAATCAGTGGCTGAATTCAATAGATCCTTGCTCTATTGGGTGGATATGATGCCAAATTCATGGAAGTGAAGAGAGGCCAGTAGAACACCTGAAGTTCTTTGTTCATCATGAGAGACATCTTGAAGTGGACAAGGATCTGGTAAAAAACCTCCAAGATCTATCTGAGAAAGAGACAACAATCATCTTAAAAGATCTCCAGCAAAAACCCAGGTTCAAAAAGCATCAGAGCAACGATGACATCAAAACTCACTCAAAATACCTGTCGTGATTCATACAGACAATGGACAAGACCTGGAAGTAAAAGCACTGGTAGATTCAGGATGTACTGGCTCAGCAATCGATAGAGAATACATAAAAGAAAAGGGCATCATCACAAACAAGCTACCTATACCGGTGAAAGTATACAACACAGATGGCTCTTTAAATAAAGGAGGCCAAATCACCAAGTTCGCAGTGGTCAAATTAAAAATTGCTGACCATAGTGAAAAAATAGCCCTATCTATTACAGACCTTGGAATGAATACCATATTCCTCAGACACGACTGGCTTCACCTTCACAATCCAAAGATTGACTGGTCCACAGGCCAAATCAAATTTCAGTGTGAAGATGATCACATGCTGAAATTAGAAAAAGTCAAAGACAACAAGGAAGATGAGGAAATCAAATACTCCAAAGGTGATAGACTATTCCAGTTTGATCTCGATTGGCTATTTAAAAATACAGCCACCAAGATAGCCACAAAAGAGTACACCACTAAGAAGAAGAAAACCTTTGAAGAGGTGGCTCCTCCATATATACATGACTTTGTGAATGTCTTCACCAAAGAATTGTTTGATAAACTTCCACCCAGGAGACCATGGGACCATGCAATCGAACTCCTTCCAGGAGAACATGTCATTAACTACAAAACATACCCATTAGGGCCAGGAAAACAAAAGGAATTGGACGCATTTTTAGAGGAGAATTTGAAATCGGGACAAATAAGACTGTCCAAAAGTCCCTTCACATTCGCTTTCTTCTTCATAAAAAAAAAAAATGGCCGACTCCACCCAGTCCAAGATTACCAAAAACTAAACATGGTAACAGTGCAGAATCAATACCCACTACCCTTAATCAATGAACTAGTGGATAAACTCAAATCTGCTAAATATTACACCAAGTTCAATGTAAGGTGGGGGTATAATAATATATGGATGAAAGAAGGTGATGAGTGGAAGGCAGTGTTTCAAACAAATTGAGGACTTTTTAAACCACTAGTAATGTTTTTCGGGTTAATGAACTCTTCTGCAACTTTTCAAACTATGATGAACTTCCTGTTCAAGGAGTTGATAGATTGTGAAGTAGTTGTCATATACATAGATGACATAATGATATTTATGAAAACCCTTGAGAAACATAGAAGGATAATTCAAGAAGTACTCGAAATATTAAGGAGGGAACACCTATACTTAAAGCACAACAAATGCAATTTCAAGGTCAGTGAAACCGAATTCTTGGGCATCATTGTATCCCAAGATAGAGTGAAGATGGAACCAAAGAAAGTACAAGCCATAAAAGAATGGCTGGTTTCACAGTCACAAAAGCAATTGTGTGGCTTCCTCATTTTCTTAAACTTTTACCAGTGATTCATTAAAAACTTCACACAAATCGCTAGACCTCTTAACACCTTAACATCAGAGCTTAAAGAATTTAAGTGGACCCCTGAGTGTCAAGCAGCTATGGACACTCTTAAAGATACACTGACATCAGCCCTGGCACTAGCCATGCCAATGGATGATGACCCATTCCAAGTCAAGACCAATGGGTCTGGCATTGGAGTAGGTGCCATGTTATCACAGCTGCAAGGGGGAATCTGGCACCTGGTTGCCTTCATATCTAGATCACTTAATAATGCTGAATGGAACTATCACACCGCAGATTTAGAAATGTTGGCTGTCATGTTTGCACTCAAAGAGTGGAGGCAATACCTCTTAGGTGCTAAACACCCATTTGAGGTCCTCACAGATCACAAAAACCTCAAATACTTCAAAAAACCTGTTGATCTCTCTTGCTGTCAAGCCTGATGACAACAAATTATTCAAGAATATGACTTTGTTATTAAACATCAATCGGGCAAGACGAATCTGGCTGATCCTCTGTCCCGGAGAACAGATTATGAGAAGGGGGTAATCAACAACAACAAAAACAAAACACTACTCCCAGAAAGGTTTTTTGAGAAAAATTTGACAGTTTGCACCCAGAAATGGTCAGGTATAGAAACACAGATCATACAATACCAGACCAAAGCCGAATGATTTGCAATAGATGGACTCGAAAAGAAGAGTTATCCTGGAGCAAGAAGGACAGGATCATAAAATGGAAGGATTTAATCTACATTTCCTCTGTTAAAGAGCTTCACGAGCAAATAATAAAAGAGAATTATGACCATCTGCTTGCAGGCCACCCAGGAGCCAGAAGAACACGTGATCTGATAATGACACACTACTACTGGCATACCTTATGAAAGGACGTAGAGCTATATACCAAAGGGTGTGATAGATGCCAAAAGGCAAAAACATGAACAATGCTGCAATACATGCCCTTGACACCCAACAAAACCCCGTCTGCTCCATGGAAATAATCTCAGTAGATATCATAGGACCCTTATCCAAATTGAAAGGGAAAGATGCCATCCTAACTATCATAGATCATTTCTCAAAAATAATTCACATATTCCCCATGTCCTCTATAATCACCACCAAAGGGGTAGCAACATTATTCCGAGATCATGTATTTAAACTCCATGGAACCCCCAAGAAGGTCATATCAGATAGAGGACCACAATTCATGTCAAACTTTATGACTGATTTATATTCACTTCTCCACATCCAAGGAAATCCGTCCATGGTGTATCAC
>JBBPQW010000431.1:0-20364 GCA_038092695.1 Boletus rubropictus
CTTCGTTGAGGTCCTCTATTGCCCCGAGACGGCTGTACCGAGTGCCGAGGTGAAGTGCAAGGTTGGTCAATGACTTCGACCGATCTGGGTGGCCCACTGGGAAAAGTGCCAGTGCTTCTCGGTCGAAGGTAAGGGCTTGGTTGAGATCCTCTATTGCGCCGAGACGGCTGTACCGAGTGCCGAGATCAACTGCGAGGTTGATCAGTGACTTCGACCGATCTGGGTGGCCCACTGGGTGAAGTGCCAGTGCTTCACGGTAGAAGGTAAGGGCTTCGTTGAGGTTCTCCATTGCACCGAGACGGCTGTACCGAATGGAGAGACAATTTGCAAGGTTGCTCAATGACCCTGACCGATCTGGGTGGCCCACTGGGCAAAGTGCCAGCGCTTCACGGCCGACGGTAAGGGCTTCGTTGAGATCCTCTATTGCACCGAGACGGTTGTACCGAGTGCCGAGACGACCTGTAAGGTTTTTCAATGACCTTGGCCGATCTGGGTGGCCCACTGGGCAAAGTGCCAGTGCCTCGCGACCAACAGCAATCGCCTCATCGATGTAATCTCTCCCACCTCCTTCATTAAACTGGGCAAGAAGGGATTTCGCCCGTGAATCCAACTCGACAACTGATAAATTCATCATTCCACCGCTCTCAGTATCCACCGACAGAATTTGACACATACCTCTTGGGTCCATGTGTGTTTAATGAACACTGTTCGGTGGGAAAACACTGGGATGTCGTGTGAGTCGAGGACCGAAAGCACAGGTTTTACTATACCTAATCAGGGGAGCTCAGGCTCTGTGGATGACTGCGCCAGCGTCGAGCTCGTCCTCAGTAAAAGCGTCGTCATCGGTGAGAGTGTCCTCCGCAGCGAGTTGACTCTCGCGTCGGCTGCTTGAATAGCCCTTTGACCGACGAGCAAGACACTCAAGGGTGGTTGTGTGGTTCCAAGTGGCGTATCTCCAATCCTTCACTCAAGGCGACGCGGAGGGCACCAACTATGATATCACTATACCCAGCTATGCTCGAGTGACCACATCCCTACACAAGATATTCGAGCTATAGTTCGAGTCCAGCTCCTCGACAGACTATTACAGTCGTACCAACCAATATGGTACCGGTATAACACAAACACACGAAAAGACAGACAGAAATCGAATCCAATCGTCTGTAAGCGTGGCACATCGTCCATGAGGCAGTGTCCAAAAGAGTGTCCGAAACGTCGCAACATGCTTACACTGCAGTCGTGTCGGTCAGTCGACCAACAGGAGACAAGGACGGAACGAAACGACATACTCAGGGCACCAAAGAGCGCTATAGCGGCGCCGACGACCACTCCTGTTATCAGTCCCTGCTTCCCATCCGTCCCACTCGACGATTTGACCGTCGTCGATGTCACATTTTGTACCGCCGGAAGCTCTGCTGCTGCTGCCGTCGGCTGCGTCTCTACATTCCCCACAATCACCATCGTTCCATTACTCGGCACTCATTCACAACAACGAACAACAGCGCCGGTCCAGGAGTGAGTAGGTTTGCGTTGGGCGGAACCTGCGAAACGTGCAGGACGTACGACCCATCGCTGTTGACCGTGTATGTGTTGTTGAGCTGGAGATGGCGCTGACCTGTGTACGACGTCGAGGGGACGTTGATGTTGGGAGGTAAAAAATTTCGGCCTCGTAGGTCGCTGGAAATGGTGCGTTGAGCTCGACATCGAGGTTAGGATTCAACCCTGCGATTAGCACGGATGCATGTGGGAGAACGAGTGATAGAGCCTCGCAATGTTCGACGAACCGAGCCCTGCGTTAGACCAGCGAGATCCCTTGGGTACGTTGGGGTTGTAAATGGCAGGAGTGCCGATGGGGCCTGATGCGAGTGACTGATAATAGGCATCCTGTCGAGAGAAGGCGTCTAATTAGAGAATCCTCCAGTACTGTTCGAGGGACCATTGATGACAAGCATAGTACCCATGTCCAATATGTTATCGTCCTGCTCGCAAGTTGGTGAAGAGCCGTCGAGAGGTTCGGGTGTGATGCGCTGGCAATCTGCAGAAAATTACCACCAAAATTGGCATAAGAGCCGTTGGGGAGGTGCATGAAAAGGTGTCATGGTGGTAGGCAGCACCTCTTCGGTACCAATAGAGACCTGTTAGGCCACCACTTTTTAAGGCCTGCAACCTCACAGGATCTCAAAGGCGCTTACCAGTTTAGGACTATTGGATCGAGTCACACTTTAAATCCATATTTGGATTGTCCATACCTCTTTTGGATTAAATCCTAGAAACTTTCATGCTGTGCAGCTACTTCGTGCTTTTGTTATATCAAGGCATGATACCATGCGAGTAGACAATCGTCTGCACATAGAAAGGGGTTTCACTTCCACGAAGCCATCATCCAGCCGGATTGTCCACTCCTAGGATTACAATCAGGCAAAGCCGGCCTAAACACGACGGGATAGAACGTCTACGTGTGGGAGCTCGTCAGTGCGGGGAAACCAGATTACATTGTTAGAGTTCGAAGCACTCACCCCCGCCGGTTGGCGATTACAACCACCCCACCAACGACCTCGCAGCCCAACGTTACCGGCCGCGTGTCTGCGAGCTCGACGAGAGCACTAGTACTTCAGCCCTCACTCGCTACGCGGACCGTCACGTTGACATTCGTGTGCTCGAGGATGATCAATGTAGCGGGGGCGATCTGGTTGAGCTGAATGGTCAGGGAGCTGGGGAGTTCCATACTCTTTCTCGCTAGAGTACACACTCAAGGTGTGGTAGATACTCCACTATCAAGTCACGCACGCATCATGAAAACACTACCTGCACGAACCTCTCTAGTAGGGAAAATGGACAACGAGACTCTCATTGGTTGTGTTATCTTACCTGAACTCGGGTAGATCTACCCTGGCATTAGCTAGATTCATTCCCGGCCATCAAAGGCTCCGAATCGCAAGTGGAATTGATGCAAAGAAACGTACACATTTATCGTCGTAATGCCCAGTACTTGCTCTCAAACGTCGGAGTCAAGGCAGGGTCCCTCCGCCGACTGCGGTCTGGATCACGAAGTATTACGTCGCTGTCGTCCGTAGTCGTAGATCGACAAAGCGTTCATCCCACAAAACCTAAAAACATCCTCAAAGATACATGCAGCGCAACCCCTTGCCTCAGATCCACTCATCAAAAGAGTCCAGCGAGATCAGCGAATGGGTCTTTGCCTTGGGCTGTGGTCGGTTTTGTCTGCGTCCGTTGTCCAGCCGCAGTACCTACTATCTGGGCGTGGAACCCTCCTAGACTTTGTGGCGTAGCAGATCCCGTAGGCGGCGTAGCAGCACCAAGAGATGAGGTCCGTGGGCCGCCAGAAGCTGAGATGCCCGTTCCTGAACCCAATAACTGACTTGGGGGATTCGGTTGCATCATACTTGCAAACTGTGCTGGTCCCAAGGCAGGGGCGGGTTGGGCCGGCGCTGAAGACTGTGGCATTATTCTCGAACCCACGAGCGGAGTGGAAGAGGAGGACCCTACTCCAAAATTGATGGGTGGAGATGTCGTTTTCCCTGCAGCGACGCTGGAAGACCCGTTGGGAGGGGTAGGTGTCCCAGGGAGCATGATCGATCCGAACTGGGGTGGTGACTGCACTGTTGTCGGGTATGGGGAAATCAGCGAAGGTCGCGTCGCGGTATTGATAGGAGGAGGCGGTTGAGAGAACAAGTTCATCAAGTCATTAACAGGGTTCGCGTTGCCACCGGCTGGCCTGTTGGAAGTATCCGCTCCGTCGTCGAGATCAATCAGCGAAGTCCCAGTTCCGTCAGTGCCCGACCCAGATGCTATCGACGTTGGAATTGATGCTACCGCTGCAAAGTCTCCTTTCTGGAACGCCTCAAACCGCGCTAATGCTGTGTTGATTTGATCGTTGGCTTCGAGGAAGGCATCTGTGGGAAGGGATTAACGGCTAAACAGGGACAACCAAAGCTCCGCTCACTCAGCGACTCTGGGTCATCCGCTTCTGCGTCGGACACCCATTTCTGCAACTTTGGACGCGCGCCCTTTAGAATCGTTGCCACTTGATCATATGCGTCTCCCCTTGCCCAACGCTCACTCCTTTCTTCATCCAGGTTATCTAGCATCTCATTCAGTAGCACCACCTTGCTTTGCAGCTTCGCAAGCTCTGCCAGTGATTGGCTCCGATAGTCAGGCTTCTCATCCGGGTTTGCCCCTGCGAGTGTTTTCATCAACTCCTGTGCTGCAGCCAGGTCACGGGGTGTTCCTCGTCGGATAAGTTCTTGTAGTTTAGCAGATTGCGCTTCTCTGTCCTCATTCTCCAGTTCTTCGGGGGTCTTTATAGTCTATAGGTACGGGTCAATGCCTTGCGGCATAATGGAGAAAGGGAAGGTTTGAGCGGTTCAAGGCTCACCATCGTGTTTTCCGAAAGGTCCCGCCTAGGTAGTTCTCTGAACCGATATCCCTTGAAAGTCAGCAAACGATGCATGTCCCTTATATTTCCAAGATCCTCCTTCCACCTCGAGTTGACACAGATCCCCTCCTTCCATCCATGAATGAGTAGCAGGATTCGCGACATGACGGGACCAGGGAAGGGTGGTGGTCGTTCAGGGAATCGACGGACGAGCTCGTTTAAAAACTCCTTGGTCGCAATTTGGAGATGTAGCGGGTATCCACATGATTGGACAAGCGTATCGAGCAGGGCCAAAGCCAGAATAGCGATTTGAGGATTCCTATGATTTGCTAACCGGGATATCAGGATGGCGGCTTCACGAGGTCTTGTATATTGAGCAGGAATGAGCGTACGACGGAGATATGACCGCTGTGTACTCACGTATTGGCCTTCTTGGCATTTATGAATTCTGCGATCTCGAGATGGTGGGCATAGTTTGGTTCTGAGAGAGAGGGGTCGCATGCGTTGGTGATCAAGACCTCGAGCCTTGAGATTTTGAACCATGGCGTCGTTTGAGGGAGCATGGCGGATGTCTAACCTACCGTGGGAATCTGATCCGTCTCCGTACCGGCAACTAACATCTTCATAGCCTGTCCCTTGGAGTCGTCGAACCACCAATACCTCTTCTCGTCAGGGAGACACGGACGGAGACGCGATGGATGTAGATGGCGCGCCTTTGGTTGGTTCAGACGAAGAAATCGGACTGGACACATCCACTTCCGTAGTTGACCGCGTGTCTTAGTTCCTACACACTTGACTACCTGCGGCGTGTCATCACGCATCTCTATTGTGTCGATAGTGTACATCCACCTGTTCAAAAGAATAACCTGAAATGCTCAATCAGTAACTTTATCATGAAAACATCATGCTCAGTCCGAATCTTTCTCCCGCTGCGTACAGCCGATGGCCTCGTCACCCCTTCACGTTCCACAATAGTTGGGTATCTTACTTCCCCTTTCTTTCCTGCCCATTCAAAGTTGATGAACATGAACCGCTCGTCCAATTCGGACACCATCACGTTCACATCACGGATATCGCCATGGACAAAACCGGCCTCGTGAAACTGGTCGAGTTTCGTACACATGTCAGCAAAGACATGTATAGGGAGTAGTGGGGGGCGCCTGGAGGCACGGTTCCACAATGTTTCAAACTCATCAGAGAGCCTGTCCATGGCTACCATGAACCAACCACCAAAAAGTTCTTCGAACCCTCGCAAGGCCGGAGCGCAACCCAATGATGCAAAGAATCCGTGAGCAGCACGTGAATATCTTTGAACGAATCGGATGCAGATACGTTCATTAGTCCCATCAAGTTCAGTTCCAAACACTTTGTACTCGTAGCGGAAACGTTTCAGGGTATTGTTGCCAAATGCATATGTCGTCGGGTATGGAAAGAGATGAAGAGGGACTGGTAGGGCAGCGATGTGAGATGTTTCCGGTAGCTCTTCATAATACTGCTCGAGTGTCCGAGTAGCTTTACGAAAAGCGGCCAGATGACGTGCCACCACATGGTGGCTGTCGTTCAATGGAAGCGTTGATGGGAGCTGCACAATCGTGCGTGAATAACAGGTGGCGGCAACGAATTTTATTCGTAGACCTGCAGAAATAAACAATTGGGTTACTCAATATTGGCAAGGAGTCAGCAGACTAACCTGACACAGCGAGGAGGAAGCATGGCAGAGAAGAGCTCGGAAATCTGACTGCAGGGTGTTTTGTCGGGTCCAGATAGTACGGCTCAGTTGACATCCCATCGAGATCCTTCTTGAACTCGGCGATCACATAGAGATGTCCGCTAGTTGATCCATCTGCGTTCACCTCATGTTGAGCGTTCCCAGCTTTGGAGACAGTAACGTGGGTCTCATATCGCCGAAATATCTTTTCGACCCCCGCCAAATGCACTGCTCCATCATCATACACAATGGACATCTTGCTTGCGAGGTCGTTTGCAAGTGCATAGTCAGCGGCAGCGGTCTCGACAGCCTGACAGTCGTCAATAAAGTTGCCGAATACGGGATGTAGTATGATCGGAGGGATAGGTGCACATAGCCGCTCGACAATAACACGCGGCCTCCCACAAAAAGGACGTCAGCGAAGACCGTTCACCAAGTCACCTTCATTGAGCTCCTCGCCCATACCTGTAGCATCCAGGTATTCGATGAGCTTATCATCCCTGTATGAGATCTTGTAGAGTGTCAGGTGAAACAGAGGTATATCAGCCAGTTGTTCTTTGTCCTTGATGGTCGCCTTCAGATGACCCACTGTCTCGTCGTGGAAAAGTGCGAAAATCGAGTGTAGTTGTGGATCCAGCGGTTGCTCCTCGCCATCCAAAGGTAATAAACACAGTAGAGAAGTCTTGAAATGAAAATGATGAACTGATCAGGGGTGTTAACTAGAACCAAAGTGTTACATACCAATGACGAGGTGGAGTTGGCCAACAGGTAAGGGTAGAGATGTGAATATACCCGACAGCTCCTCCGTAGCATCCAAAGGTGTACCAAACGCAGAAATAGAGAGACTGCTAAATTTCTCGTCAAAAGAATCATCAGTGAAAATGGGCTTGTCCTCGGGGACCCTGTAGACTTCCAGTGATGGTTGTTGAGCTCCAACGTGATACAAAGGATTTCTTTGGAAGACGAGCTCTTTGAGCATACAAATTTTTGCGTGTGGAGAAACGTCGATATCAAAAACATCGAAGGATTCCGTGCCCAACCAACAGCGAAGCTGCAAGTTGGACATCGTCCGAGAGCTTGATCTGCATGAACGGCACTTGCCCCGTATAAATTGTGGTGCCGCTGCTGTAGAGCGCCGAACCAAGTGATGACAACTGGGACATCAAGGCGTCTTTGAACATCCACCAGAATTACTTGATAGGCAGAAAGTGTACGGACTTCGGAGCATGACAGGTCCCCTGACTCCAGAGATGGCAACCAGACCCCTGTTTTCCCGTCACGTTGCTAGTTTTAGCAACCTGTACTAACACAACATGGCACCCACCCACCGTGAAGGTCCATCTTCTGAGCTGATCTCACGAATTCACCATCTACAGTGCTTGCTTGAAAACCTTCCATCTCTCTTTGCCTCTCAACCCAGTTGAATCCAATTACCATTTTGGACTTGACCCAGAAGATGTCCAAGAGGAGGGAATGTGGTTTGCTTCCAGACACATAAGCTTGCCAGAGGGCAAATGATTGGCTTCCAAGAACGTGGTGACTGGTACATGGCCCTGATTAAGATGATGAAGGCTGCTGTAAAACCAAACAGGACCATGCCCTTCTTTGCCAGGTATGGATTGAGCGGCTGAACCCCCATGATGTGTGACGTTGCTATCATTAGCAACCAAGCAGCCCAAGCTGCGTTACTCCTGGAAAAGTAGCAACCAGCCCTAGGTGATAACGGTTGCATCCATACAGAAAGGTACAGTAACTTGATTCAAACCTATCCCGGGTGTGGGTGTATTTGTTCACATCACATGGACCTGTGATGTCTGCGTTATGAATCAGACTTACCTCCGGAAATGCTGACTTGTTGTAAGCCTACTAGCTCACCTAGGTCCTGTAACTAGTACATATACCGTCCGTGATACTAAATGCTAGTCATTCAATATTTCCACCTTTGGCTGTAACAGTCGTGCGCGGCGGTCCAGCCTCACACTTGTGGCCATTCCAAGTCGATGTTCACGATAATGATATATATGCAAAGTGGTGTGACTCGAGCGTCTTTTCGGCTTTGCTCCGGCTGACTTCATTGACAGCCGTGCCATGCTTAGTACTTCTTGGCGATCAGCCCGCTATATATGCCCCGAATAACAGGCCTAGGGGGTAACTCGCTTTTCCATCACGCATCGACCGGAATGGCCATGCAGAAAACACGTTGGCCACCAGAAATCGGTGCCCAGTTTACACTGGGCAGGACAGACGTTCCCGAGCCTGGCCCAGCGGGGAAATCCTCATCAGGCTCGAAGCGGTCACCCTCGGTCCGCTCGACCGGAAAACTCAGCAATTGGACTTTTTCATGGTCAAGAAGTGCCCGGCTGTCGTCGGTGGAGGGTGTGGGAAGGAAAAATACGCTGCTGGACTGTGTGAAAGGCTGGGCGTCAGAAAACGCAGAAAACATGTGCCATGTTAGGGTCAGGACTGTGTGAGCCACGAGAATCCAGGTAGCAGATTTCGAGGACAGAAACCGAGTTACGTGACCTGGAGGAAGGGACCTTTGGAGCGTCGAATCGCGCCGAGAGTGGAGACGCGAAATGACGGGCACGAAAGTATCCAGCACTAGAATGAAAGAATTCGGGAGGCGTTGCAAGTCAGGAAGTGACACTACACGGGTATGTGTTTTAAATCTATTCGAAAAGCTCACATTGTTGACAGGAATGGGATAACACACATACTAGCCAAACGACTCGTTCCCCTCATGCTTGGCTTCAAGCGCAGATCCCTTGGACCCGACTCACCCGAGATCGGTTCAGAAGCCAGGAGCATTCTGGAAAGCTCATACGCGAGGCTGGCCAATACCATTAGGGAACCGCACGGCATACCCGTGGGTTTTGGGCTACGGCATGGCGGGTAAGTACTTTACTGCACCGACGTTACGGATATAACATTATTTTTCTTTGTTTTATAATTATTATATGATGCCTGACCTTCTCATCAACCGCCGTCTCGGGGCCACTGCCAATTGAACAATGTCGCCACATGCCCCAACATACTCGAAACCATTATCGATGCACATCCTGCTGCGACGACGGAACGGGTTAGTCCCGGGGACGCCTCGGAGGAAGCCTCGGGTGTTGAAAGCTCGCCAATGCAAGCCGAGGCAAGCGTTATTACTTCATGATGCCTCGTACTAAAAACGCGTCACCGTCATTGAAAAAGGTTAAGTTGATTCTCACCTCTTGTATGGGAGCACAAAAGCAGGGCAGTATTTCCCAAGCTGCACCACTTGGCGCTCGACTACCTCGGCATCCAGGTAAGTCCATCTTGTTGACGTCTTCTGCTCACAGAGAAGCCGAGGAGACGAGAGGGTGGCATAAATGATCATTAGCACAGATGTTGGTGTACATGTGCTGAAACCCGCGGTACAACCGTAGAGTACGGGTACGGTGTGGGGAATTTCAGACACGGTATCACCCGTGCGTACCCTATGTGCCATCAGCGACCAATCTGACCTCATTTCCTGCGCAGCGCCGCGTCCATGTGACACCTTTCTTGGTTCCCGTACCTCCTGTTAGCAAGTGCCTGAATTCTATCCCTGCTTGCGCTGCTCAGTCAAAAGCACGCTCTCTCAAGCTCGCTGACCCTTCACTGATGCAGATGTCCATCAGTGACGCTTTTGAGCTTGCAAAAGAACAAGGCCCCAGCTATCACTTTATCGATGAACTTGACGCCATCGGCTATTACAGTAAGCAACTCGATCCTGAGAAAAGTGGAGACCGTGAGTTACAGCGAATGACGTCGGAGCTCCTCGATCAGCTAGACGGTTTCTCGAGCGACGAACGCTAGAACGGGCGAGCATCTCAAACGATGTTTCGGTATAGGCAAGTTGCTTGACACGGAACCCCCCGCGCGGGGTATTCAGGTTATTCCTGCCAACTGCCGCGGACCGTGTTGATATTCTCGGTCTCTGCCCTCTCGTTTTGCGAGATCGAGTTGCACCTGCCAGACGAGACAGCTCGAGCTCGTGTTCTCGGAATTCATTCGCGCAAGATGACTGTCAGCTCCTGACGTCAACTTTGAAGGACTCGCTCGTAGTACGGATGAGTTCGATGGTGCGCGACTCTCAAGGGGACGTATACATAGGCTGGTACGATCGCTCTACGAGAGGGCGCATCGAAGTGGACCTATGGGCACTTCCTGAGCGGCTTTGCAGAGACCTGGTTTGCCGCCACGACTGATGCACTTTGCTTAGTTGTCGTCATTCTGCCCGTTTCCGGGTGTCGCCCAGTCTGTCATATACACTTGTACGTTTGAACTAGACGACTCTAACACAAATCTAGCAATGTACCGCTTACAGCAATACATTTGCACCACCGATTGCACATACTACTGACCATCACATATGCTTGGCATCAAGGCCAATTTCGTTCTAGTTATGTTGTATCATACTACATCGAGAACCACCTAGTACTGCACGGTCTCGACAACAATTTGCATCCTAGAATTGCGTAGTGCTCGAAGTGGATATGGGTTCTGGGTATAACGAGTGTGATCTTGTCGAGGCAGAATAAAATTATGAAGTTGCATGTTAATGTATGCGTAAGAGTCCGATAGATAGGGTACCATAATCGAAATTTCATTTTTTGCTCAACGCCTGCAATTGGACGTATTCGTAATAGTCTCCGCGTAAAGATAGGAGCTCGTCATGGGTGCCGGCCTCGCTAACACGACCTTCTTTTATAAAGTAACTGAACATGCCATCGTCAGGTGCGAGTGGCAAACAAGAACAGCGACAACTTACATGCAGTTGGCATTCTGAATCGTCGAGAGACGGTGGGCGATAGCAATTGTCGTGCGGCCCTTGGCAGCTTGGTCCAGAGCTTCTTGGACGACCTTCTCCGAATTTGAATCCAGTGCCGACGTGGCTTCATCCAGTAAGAGAACTTTCGGATTCCGCATAAGTGCACGAGCGATGGCAATTCGTTCTGATGACTGTCAGCCAGAATCCAAACATGTAAATAAAGTACTCACGCTTCTGACCACCGGAAAGCTGGGCACCCTTGCCTCCAACTTGAGTATCAAAGCCACTATTCACAATATTAATAAAACGTATTGGATTAATACGCATGGACTTACTCGGGCAATGACTGGATGAAATCTAGGATATTTGCGTCACGGCAGATTGCTTCCAGTTCTTCTTGCGTGACCTCAGACTCAGGTCTTGTTGCACCGAGCAAGATGTTAAAACGGACAGTGCCAGCATACAAAGTCTAGAAAACAACCATGTAAGTCAGCTAGAAAATCTAAATATACCATACTGACCGGCTCCTGAGAAACAAGTGCGATATGTTTCCGGTACTCCTGAATATTGAACTCGTTGATGGAAAATCCATCCATGAAAATTTCACCGGCTAGAGGGTCATAGAAGCGTTCGATCAATTGGATGCTAAAGAAATAATCAGAATTTTCCAATCGTGACTTCAACGGAACATACACCGTGCTTTTACCGCAGCCACTGGCCCCAACAAGGGCAACAAATGTACCAGGTTCGACTTTCAGTGAGAGACCTCGGAGCACACGAACGCCGGGTCGAGTCGGATATCGGAAGTGCACCTGCTCAAACCGAATCTGGCCTTGAACGTCCTCTCCAAAGGTCTTGCCGGTAGTGGATTCAGCATCAATTTCAGGCATAGAATCCATCAACTTGACGATGGCAGCTCCAGCACTACGAGCTGAAGAAATATCAGGCACGTAGGCGAAGATATTACCTGCTTGCGTAGCGCCAAATACTATGCTCTATGGGAATGGTGAGAGCTTGAAGCTGATGATGTATAGGAGACCCACCATAAGACACACAAAGAACGCCGTAGTACCGATTTCCAAGTTAGCGACAAGCCCCGCACCATACCAAAAGATGAGAGCAATGACGAAGAAAGAAACCGATTGCGCGAACGCATAGAACAGATTGCTCCACAGTGCTGTCTTGCTTGATTGTACAAGAGGCCCTTCCAGACTTTCACTGTACAGTCTCAGACAGTCTTGTTCCCGAGTGAGCGAGGCAACCGTGCGAATAGAAGCAGCAGCTTCACAAGCTAACTGAGCTGAACTCTCGTGAGCTTTGAGGTTTCGTTGATCCTTCAGGATGACAACATGCTTTGTGGCGGCTGAGCAGGTGAAGAATGATCCCAACGAGGCCAACTCACCAAGCGAATGTATCCTACTGAAATGATGCAAGGGATACAAGCTAATTTGGCGTTACCGGTCATCAGCAAAGCCACAACAGATTAAATAGGATCACGAACCTATACCGACCAAAGCGGGCTTCCATGCATAGATCAAGCCAATCACTGCACCGCCAACGAGAGTGACAATACCCTGCACGATACTGGACGCCCGTTAGAGGTATAGTCAACACAAAAACCGTACTCACACTCCAAGAGTCACCCCACCCAATCCACTTATCTTCTGTGGATTGTCACTCAGTTTGGCGGTGAGAGAACCAGTCTAGAATAACGCGCATCAAGGATGGCTGAATAGGTAGCCCAAAAACACAACGCACATTATTCTCGTCCATGTCGAAATACTCGACTGTCGAGAATCATATGTAACAAATGACATACAAACAAGAAGCACTCACTATCTTGACGAAGCATAGCCCTCAGGCAGACAGAGCGCAATTTAGACGTAAGAGCAGCAGCCGCAGATCCGAAGAAATAATTTTGGAAGGCCATGGCAATTGCCGAAACAATAGCAATAATGAAAAACCTGGACTGCACTGAGATAACTCAACCTAGTAGAACGACTTCACTTACCATAACGCGTTCCTGTTCCCATCAGATTGCCGCACAGCAGGATCGGGTTGAGAAAAGCCATATATGGCGGTGCCTAACACATAAAGGGCATATAGTTATGAGTTGTGATCGAGTGAGGAAACTTGCCATAGACAATCCCGAACACTGGGTAGACCATCCCCGTCACTGTTCAAAAACTAAGTCTCTCAGTAAACGAGTATACCAGGGTAAGCTCACCCATAGCAAATACCGCACCAACTCCATACCTCCATAGTCCCTCGCGATTAAGTTGTCCAATCCGCGCGAACAGATAAAGCAAGCCATATTTGCCCTGGTCGATCTCCTTTTGTTTTCTTTCCTCCTGCTTTTTGTTGGCAAGATCAGAAGCAACAGACTGATTGGTGGGCCTGCGGCCAAGCGAAACTTTCTCATCCAGAATCTTCTCTGAGTCGACTTCACTACTCTGGGCCTCACTGCTATTACCATCGTCCATATCCTTTGCCTCTCGGAGTTTCTGGGCATGGACGAGGCGCGCATAAGCACTGTTTTCGTCGGCCAAGAGCCCCACATGCGTGCCCTTCTCCAAAACTAGACCATCTCCCATCACGTAAATGCAATCAGCGTCCTTGATCGTCGACAGCCGATGAGCAATCACGATTGTCGTGCGACCCGCAGCAGCCTTGTCCAACGCGTCCTGTACAACTCCTTCGGATTGTGTGTCAAGAGCAGAGGTTGCCTCGTCAAGAAGTAAAATTCGTGGATCGGAGACAATAGCACGAGCAATTGCAATACGCTGCTTCTGACCACCAGACAAGAGGAACCCACGCTCGCCAACCATGGTGTCGTACCCGTTGGGTAACTTGCTGATGAAACCATCTGCATTAGCTTTGATACACGCCTCCCTGACGAGCTCGAACTTCTCTTCTTCTGAGAGATGTTCGTAAGAAGTATTGATGAAACCGTGAGCAACGTTGCCTCGGATGGTTGTCGCAAAAAGTGTAGGTTCTTGAGAGACAAGGCCAATTTGCGAGCGCAACCACTTGGTGTTCAAGTCACGGATATTCACTCCGTCAAGTTTGATAGTACCGCTCAAAGGATCGTAGAAACGCTCGATAAGAGAGATTATAGTCGATTTCCCAGAACCAGAAGCGCCAACCAAAGCTGCGGTCTGACCCGCAGCGAAGGTTATGTTGATGCCTTTGAGAATAGGCACGTCTGGACGGGAAGGATAATTGAACTTGACATCTTCAAAGGTGACCTCGCCTAGAACCTTGCTTGGTTGAAGTCCACCAGGGTCCGAAGAATCAATATCGGGAATGCGCTCAATGGTGGCGAACAACTTTGCAGCTGCACCTCGACCATTTGTGATGGCTGTGTAGCAGATTGAGCAAGGATATTAAGCAACGAGAACAATACCGACCTTGCATGTCAGGTGCCAACATAGCAAGCGAAAAAGAACCAATCAAGATGGCTAGGAACACATTTACAATTTGACCGGCAGTTGCTATTGGGAAAAAATATGAAGCAATCAAATTAAAGATAATAAACCTTGCTGCTCACCATCACCCTCATTGATCAAGGTGGTGCCAAACTGGAAAGCTAAAAGGGAATTAGCGATCGGGTCACATAAACAAAGAGAACTCATACCGAGAGCATAGGCGGAGTATATGACAAAGAAAAACACGCCCATACCAGCACCCTGAAAGATGGACGCCTTGGTATCAAAGACGAGGGCTGCTTGTACATGTACGTCGTAACGACTGGTCAGGGCTCCCTGGACACCGAAGGCATGGGCGGTACGTACGGAGGAGATGACCTCCTCCGCGAGTGACCCTCCCTCAGCAATGTGCTTGAGAGAAAATCTACAGGAATGATGAAGTAGAAAAAAAGAAGAGAGAGAGGGATACAGACTGCTTGTACTTTGAGGAGAATCTGTTCATGATACCACCAGTGACTGCAATGCAAGGAAAGATAGAAGACATTGCGAGAGCAAGTCTCCAGTTGCGAACATAGGCGAGGATAAAACCGGTAAGGAAAGAAGAGCTAAGGCTGGTAACAAGCGCGACCTTTTCGGAAATGCCCTCCTGTACAAGATCTGTCGAAAGAGGGCATGAAAATGGAAGGGGAAGAGGGAAGACGGGACATACGGGTGTCTGTCTGAATGCGAGTTGCAACCTCTCCCGCTCCCACTGCATCGAAATAGGCAATGTCTTGACGGAGCACAGCCTGTAAGTATTTCTCACGGATGCGCTTGGCGTTCACCTCGCCAGTGTGGACCCAGACGAGCATGTATGCGTATGTGCAGACAAACATGGCAATACCTGAAAGAAAAAAAAATGAGTCAGTGAACGGAGAAGTGGCGTAGGGCGTACCGATGTAAACGATGTAAGAAGCGTCCAAAGAGGCATTAGCACGGAAGGCTGCAGCGGCCGCTTCCAGTTGGTGGAGAGCAGTGGCGTTGTTGACGTTCTGGAAATATGCGATCTCGGCAGTGCCGAAGGTGACGAAATCCTGGGTGATGTTTCCGAAGAAAAGACTTATGAGAGGCTGGATGGAATGGGTGAGATGGATAACGGGCGGATTGGAGGAAGGGAGTACCTGAGCAGCACCGGCAGCAGCAGCAGCGATCAGGCCAATGGCGTCGATGAAAAGTTCGAAGGGAGTGGAATAGCTGAGATTGATGAGCAAGTAAAAAGAGGAGGGAAGGGAGAACATTACCGGAAGAGCTGAGTAAATGATACAGGGCGTAGCTTTCCATCGTCGTCCTTGCTGTGTGTGCGGTCCGCCATGGTAGACGAAACAGGGAAGAAAATAGGGAAGCGTAGGCGAGGAAGGACGGACTTAAATACCTGCTTGCTCGGGTGCCCTATGCCGGTGCATCATCAAGATTAGTCAACCTCCCGTCGGGAGTCACGCAATTCCGAGTCACACATACGTTACCTCGGCGCCTCGACGTCCTGCAGTGACTCGGAGAGATTGTCGCACCAACGACAGCCTGCCGGAGAGAAACGTAGTGGTGAGATCGGAGTCAGTTGTCTGATAGTCGCCGGCACGTGATCACCGAAAGGCTCCGCTGACACTGACGAAGGGGGCGAAGTGCTAATGGCTTTCCTAATTCAAAGCTAATCAGATACTGATCACCCACTCTATAGTACCAAGCCGCACCACTGGCGACGTCTCTGTCCAGTGTCACCTTGGCG
Source organism: Boletus rubropictus (assembly GCA_038092695.1). Classification (NCBI taxonomy): domain Eukaryota; kingdom Fungi; phylum Basidiomycota; class Agaricomycetes; order Boletales; family Boletaceae; genus Boletus; species Boletus rubropictus. The sequence goes on from JBBPQW010000431.1 coordinate 16,078, forward strand.
CCAAGACCAGGCAACGGACATCTTTATGAGGGTATCAAGTCTACTAACACAGTTGACCATGATCTCACAGGCGAAAATGGCAGCGGCATATCAGCTCAGTTCCACGAGTGTTCCTTGAAACATATTACCGTCCCCAACTCTCTGGTGCGCTTCCAGGGCCATTTTTGACTATCAATGACTTCGAGCTTATCACCGTCACTGGAAAAGGAAGCTTTGGAAAGGTCAGCCCTGTTTCAGGTCATTCACCTATAAGCGGGTGGGAGGAAGTGCGCGAAATGGGGTGAGGGTCTAGCTGAGATACCTCCTGCGTCAAGCTCTTGAAAGTAACTAGGTTCTGTCGCGTAAGTCACGGCAGCCCCATCTCTCACGCAAGACAAACGCTAAGAATCTCATTGAGACATCCCGTAGTGACACGTGCAATGCAATCAATTGGGAAGACATTGATTGGGTTTCGAGCAGAGTAGACAAGCACGCTTGAATGTAAGAGCACAGCGACAATATTCTGCGTCTAGTGGGTTCACATAGGCTAGGGAAAAAGATGGACTCGGGCACGCAATCGAACGCAAATACACCCCATTTTTGCCATCAGAACAAACTTACCCTCGTCCGAATTGAGCCCCCTCTCCGATTTCTCATTCCGACACCCCGATGATGTGTCCTGTCCCCTTGCATCCGCGCAAACAGATCCTGAATATGATATCTTCAGGCTGCAACGCCGGCCATGTTTTGGGGATGGAAGGAGAAGCGAGCTCGGCATCTCCTGCGTCATCATCCTCCTCGACCCCGCCGTTTCTTCGAGCACGTCTCCCTCCTATGCATGCCCATCCTGGCGGCTTTCCGTGTTCCGAGAGGGCAAGAAGTGGTGATAATAAGTGCCAATGAAAGAGAAAAAACTGACAAAGACTCGGAGAACAGTAATGGAGAGAGCAGTGATAGCACTGACAACAAGGGGAATGATGAACACATGGAGGAAGACGATGAAATTGGTGATGAAGACACATACTCCGTATCCGCCATATAACCTGGCGGTGAACTTCTGGACGAGATGAACGAGTTCAGGTATCCTGGATTAGATCAAGTAGTTGAGCATGATGAGGATCAGGGGGTGCTGACGACAATTTAGATGCATTGGGGATGGCGAGATCGTGGAGTGGGATGAAGAGGATTTAGCTCAAGCCTGTTTATGACATGGTAATGAGACAATAAACTTGGCACGTCATACAAACTGAGCTTGTGCATGCGAGTAACCACGGGCACACGACGGCCTACTAGGCCATCGTGTACTGGTATAGTCACATAGTATGTGCCTATACTGGTACATGTTCATGCAAGGTCTTGTAAGGCATATAGCATGTCGTGCAAGGCCCCGTATGAGTATTGCCTGTCTAGCATAAACGTTGATAGCGCCAGCAAAGTCATCAGAACATGGGTAAATGCTAGTGAGGCCTAGTTAACTTTTTGCCCATGCTCGAGCGATTTCTTGACGTCCAGACAATTCCCTGCACCGTAGATAAGCGAAACTCGCCTGTCAACGATTCGGCCCGTCGTGTCGTTGGCTTCCTTCAACCGCTGCTGGATCGACGCATCGTGCGTTTCGATATCGACTTTGTCCTCTTTGTCGTCGGACTGGTGGCTTCATTGTTGCAAGGCTTCAGAACAGATCGTTGAGATTTCCCAAGCGAGCTTGATTGTGATCTTCTGCACTTTCGCTGTCAGTTTGTCTACAGGCAAAAAAGTACGTCAGGAAAAGAGCGCGAGGATTTGTAAAGGGAAGGGCAAAGGCGAGTGCGTATCGTCCTCTACTAGTGGCGTCCTGTGTTGAACATGTCTCCAGACTTGGGGATGCCAACCAGCCTCAACGCGTTAGAGTGGGCTATGATGATGAAATTGCCAATCAATGTGTCGCAAATAGCAGACGCACAAGCTCATGCACTTGGACGGACTTGAAATCAGTCGACGTTAGGATATAGCACGGGTACGTGGGTTAGGGTCTACACGGGTACGGTATGAGAAAGTGCAGACCGCGTCAACACCATACCCGTATGCGCGGTGTACCGCATACCAAGGTCTGCCATGGATTCAGTCTCTGATAGGCTTGCCCTGTCTCTTGACTGCTTTCATGTTCAATCAGTTCCTAGGCCCTTTGTATATGATTCTCAAGGCCAGTTTGCTCCCACTTCTAGGTTGTATTATGGTATGTCACAGTCAGATACCTCGTTGCAATGGCGCTTACCATTTGATGCACATTGTAGATTTCAGCTGTGAAATACTACAAATTAAATGGCAGTGGACAAGTATGTATGAGAGATGCAGCATCGCAGCAACGTTCCGGTTGCCTTCTTCCGGTTGCCTTCTTGTTCATTCCTCACTATGGCTGATAATGATGTGGTTCGTATTCCTCAGCGCACTCCTCTCGGGCCTGTCGAGACTTCTGTCGATGCTCCTGTAATGAAAAGCATCAAGCTCATCGTCCCTTACTTGAAGAAAGCCAAGATCTCAGTCTCTTCATCTTCGTCCAACCCTTCTCGTTCTTCTGGATTAGACAAACTTCAAGACTATTTACGACAGCCATTAGAAAAGGTAAAAGACCTTTTGAGATGGTGGATAAACAATTGCAACAGCCATCCAGGTTTGTATCGGATGGCGCTTGACTACCTTAGCAAACCCGGTCAGTGCCTTGGCTACGTGGCTACAGACTGTATCTCAATATTGGCCTCACATTCTGTTAGCGACTTCAATGGCGGTAGAACGAGTGTTTTCCCAAGGCTGACAACTCCTACATTCCCTGATCCAGTTGAAGTCATGACGTCATTGAAGCAGAAGCTGGTGGAAACAGAGTAGGCGGAACTAGCTACAATTGTCCGCATTGAATTCGTTGTACTCAATGCACAGCAACCCGCAGGTACACAGACATACCACGAGTTGTACGGGTTACACTGTGCCCGTACCGTGGCAGGTTGCGGTGTCTATGGGTACGGGTACGGTGTCAGCTGCCCGACCCGTAGTCGGACCCCCTAGTCAATGTAGATCCGACGATACCCAGAATGACCCAATGGATGTGGCCAGCAATCTCTCTGAAGGGTACGGTGTTGAATAAGGAGTCGCACAGCTATACTCGTGGGTTTGGGGCTACGGGTATGGCGGGTATAGTGTGGAAACTCTGTACCCTCAGTGATAACCTGATTTTACAGGTTGCTTCTCAGATGGTGGTCAAATGCTGGGTTTGCGTCATCAGTCTGCAGTACGCCAACTTCAATACTTTTCCACCTGCTCATCTCCATCTCCATCAGCCTCGTTACGGCATGACACACAAGCGCCATCACCAAATTGGAGATGTGGAACTCCAAGCACGCTTGGGGGAGTGAAGTGGGCTCAAGTATCTGGAATGCAGAGTGCTGGCGGCAGGGTAATCCTCGCTCTCCAATTGTACTCGCTATAACATGCCTCCTCGATCCAAGTTGTCATTCTTTCAAAGGCATGCAATTATCCCCAGTGAAAAATTCATGGAAACCACTCCCAAGGATGTCCCTCCTGATCCAGACACGCATGACCTTGATAACATCCAAGGTGATTTGTACTCCATGTTTCCAAAGGTAAGGGGATGGTTTAGCTAAAGTAACCATCTAACTGACAGCTCGCGCAGAAATGGGAACACTTCTTGTTCTCTAAGATTTCCAACACCGACCAGTTCCAACAGGATCTTGGGATAATATGCTCCCCAAATTTCGACAGCTTACCTCACAGACAGACTGGTAGCCTCCGCATTGGAGATCGCTGCGTGGATTACCATATTTGGGCACCGCCCTCAGCCTCATGAGCCACTTCACTTGGATTAGCGTTTCCTAGCTAATCAACGACATTGTCCTCCGAGCCAGCCAAGACTTCGGAAGAGAGACTGAGCTTGCCGTCGACTCGCAACAGAGATAACAACATCCACAAAGAAGGTAAAATTTCTTATTCACCTCCCAGCCAAAGTCCGGAAATATTGATAGCAGATACAAACAGTAAGGAGATATCAGAACCAGCGTAGGGAACTAGGCACCGAGATGTATATATAAGATACGCTGATCCAATGGTACTTTGACTAATTTTTTCATCGTCTTGTTCAATGCGAGTGCTGCCTGAGTATGATCTAGTAACTGACCAGACTCGTCCTTCATGTTGTCATAGAACGTCGATGTGATCTTATTCGTTTCACCGTCGTCCACTGCCCACATCGTCCCAATCACAGAACGGAACCCTGCGAACTGCATCGCCGATGCTAGATGGATCACCTCGTCCGGATTC
>JBBPQW010000432.1:0-20340 GCA_038092695.1 Boletus rubropictus
GGGAATTCTTTTACCGCGTACCATCCGCAGACTGATGGTCAGACTGAACAGATCAACTCTGAGGTAGAGTTGTACCTTTGCCTCTATGTGAACCACCATCAAAATGATTGGGTTGAATGGTTGGCTTTAGCTGAGTTTGCACATAATCTGAAAACAAGCAGCACAACCCGATCATCACCCTTCCTGCTGAATTATGGTCAGCAGCCCTTAATTACAGTTGACAGTTCTAAAAACACGAGAAATGAAGAAGCTCACAAGTTCATGTCCAAAATGAAGAAATCCCAGGCCCAAGCCAAAGCTGCATTGGAGAAAGCTGCAATCAACATGAAAAAATACTATGACCGAATGGCATGACCCCCTACACTCTACAAGGCGGGAGACAAAGTCCTCATCAATGGGAAACATATCCGCTCCAACCGACCTACCAAGAAACTTGAGGATAAATGCTATGGACCATTTAAAGTCCTCAAGAAAGTTGGACCAGCAGCCTATGAACTAGAACTCCTGAAGACTTGGCAAGGTATTCATCCCATCTTCCATGAATCCCACCTTTGGCCCTATACAGATGGAAAGTACCTGTCTCAAGCCAAACCCACACCTCCACCACCAATCGTTGTAAAGCAAACAGATGAGTACGAAGTCGAGTATATCGTTGACTCCCGCAAATGCTGAGGAAATATAGAATACCTCGTACAATGGAAAGGCTACCCACGTGAAGATCATACATGGGACCAGCAAACGCTATCTTTGTCCTCCCACAATTGTGCGCCATCGAGTGAGACCATAAGAACGACGTCTTCAGGTTTGATATCACCATCGAGAACCACGCCCAGGTAGTCTGATCCCATGGCAATATCCTCGATAGCTGAGACCTTTCGGGTACTTTGAAACTCGTCTATTATTTCAGTTGTCTTCTCGCATAACCAAGCCATATCTTGGGCACTTTTTGGATCTCGGAACCATGCCTGTATTTGTGGACCAATAAGAATGGTGGGAAACTGCTTCGCAGGCAGCTTGCAACGGCCACCGCTCTCTTGATACTTTGCTTCATTCTAGCATGACTTTCGACACACTGGACAGTTTTCTAGGTTTTCATAAGGCCCAGTGAATCCAACACAAGAATCGGGGCACATATCGTGCAAAACATAATCAACTCTGGTATTCACAGCGAGAAACGACTTGATACCCTTGAAGGAAAGGCAGCTACCAATGTCATGTGCATCAGGGAAGTTTGCTCAGGTTGATGCCATGATTCCATCATATGCTCGTTGAGATGCATGCTCGAGTGATAGGTAGGATTAGACACTGTGTCTGATGCCCCGATTTTCAATAACAAGTGGAACTCTTAGTGGAGTTCTGAGTCTCGTTAGCATGGTGGGGGTCTTCTTTGCAATTGGGTCCTCCAGGGTAGCATTCTTAATGATGAAGACGAAGTCCATCGCCTCCTGTAACTTTGGAAGAATGATAGATCTAGAGACGGTTCCAAGATCAATAGGTGGTGGACGCCTGCGGTCGTATACAATATGTCTGGCTTGCCTTGGAACTGGAGTCGGTGGCCTGGGTTGAATCTCATGCTCGCTTTCTTGTCCTAAAAGTTGTGAGTCATCTCCTTCTGCCTCTGCGCGCTGAGGCTGATTATCACTGTCTGTCTCTGCCTCAGGTTGTTCAGCTTGGTCGTTGACTGGAGATGTTTCACGAGTGCCAGGGGAAATTGGAGGGACCTGCTGGATCTCGTTTTCAGGTGCATCATCGGCACGGAAGGAGCTCAATGACCCCTATGGAGACAGGACTCGTATCTGATTCATTGAGAGCAATTACCATGATATTTTCCATACCTGCGAGTCATTCTCTGGGGGATCGTCATCAATATCTCCACATCCTCAGACCCATTAGGGATCAGGAGCAGATTCGGACTCATTTCCAGTCCCTTCTGGAGATGTGCGCTTTTGGGGATAACTCGACCAGAGCCTGACGTATTTTGTTGATCAGAGAAGTGTAGATTGATGGCATCTGGTAAAGAGAGGCCTCTGCGATCGTGTACCCGCTGTCTCTCCTGCTCTGTGTCAACTTGACTAAGATGGCGATAGAACGTGCACTTGGTGACTTGGTGGGGATGGCCGCCATTGTATTTCTTGCATACACAGACCAGTAGATGCGCCAGTGTCTTCCTCGAGCCCAACATTGCTGAAGTTGTCGAAGTCTTATATTAGAGTAGCGCACAAAGTGTGTCCGCGATGAGGGTAACTGTAGGGATGCGTGCTATGATGATTACAATTAATGTTGCAGCAACGACGTCGCACCCAGAGGGCCATATCGCCGGCCAGAGGGGGCAGCAGACACATCGACGTAGCACTTTGTTATCACAATGTACACTGCGTAGTGATGTACATTACAGTGTAGGTCGCATCGCAGTCAATGTAATCACACCCCATCATATTGGAGCATATAAAATCGGCCGAGCGCATGTCGGCATACCTTGACCGATTCCAGCATAGCCAAAGTTCACTGGGATTCATCATTAGGCTGTCGTATGGGCACGTATGGTATATATGAACATGCACAACAACAGAGTCGTGTAGCACACCGCAAGACGATCAACCAGCCTCATAGTCCTCATTAATTTACCGCTAATCTACACTATCTCTGATGTTGAAGCGCGAATCACACCATATTGAGACGATGTCTCTATTCCGATAGCGAATAGAACACCCCAGGGTTCAAAGTGCGGGAGCCTCGTCTTTCGCGTCCGTTGAAAACGCTTGCAAAGGTCGGCGTCTAGAAAAGGCCAACAACTCGCCCGGTTTCCGGGTCAAGACCGACCTCCCAGAATCCTAGCGATTAGAGGACTCGTCATGAGATAAAGAACATGGTGCTTTAGGTTTAATCGCTCACCTGGACGTGTGCCCAGGCCTGGCATCGTCTGCATGTCTCCGAGGATCGGGTAAAGGAAGCCAGCGCCAGCAGATAGACGTACTTTACGGATGGGAATAGTGAAACCAGTCGGGGCATTTTTCAGTGATGGATTGTGGGAGAACGAATATTGCGTCTTGGCCATGCAAACTGAAGACAGTTCCGGTGAGACACCAAGTCAGGTGAGATATCACCCACTGGGAAGGTTGCCATAACCTTGGCGGGTATATGTTTCCAATTGCCTGCGAGCCAGCTCGCTCAGTTCAATGCCATCTGCACGATAGATTTCTTTGCAGATGATGTCAATCTTCTTGTCGAGAGGTAGATCGAGGTCGTAAAGGAACTTGAAGTTGGACTCGCCCTCGCAGGCTGTGACGACTGCTTCAGCGAGAGCACCAGCACCAGCGCCACCCTCAGCCCAATGGCTACTGACTACTGCCGCATCGGCGCCGGCAACGAGTGCTTCCCGACGGATTAGCTCAAGCTCTGCGTCGGTATCGGAACTACGGACAACCATGTTATTTACAGAAATCAGGGAATGAGTGAATACATACGAGAAGCGATTGATAGCAACGATAACCTTAAGACCGAACTTGCGCGCATTCTCGATGTGCCGGGCAAGGTTCTGGCATCCTTTCTGGAGTATAACAAGATCTTCCTTGGTGTAGGTATCGGCAAGGGGCTTGCCAGGGGTGACCTCAGGTCCTCCGCCGTGCATTTTCAGTGCTCGAGTCGTCGCCACGATCACGGTGGCATCGGGCTTGAGACCAGAGATACGGCACTTGATGTTGCAGAATTTCTCCATGCCCATGTCGGCACCAAAGCCACCCTCAGTAAGAACGTAACCGACACGGTCAGAGGAATCACCCGGTTCTGTTCCCGCGAGTTTCAGAGCGACACGGTCGGCAAGGATAGATGAGTTGCCATGCGCAATGTTGGCGAAAGGGCCGGCATGGACGAAGACAGGAGTACCTTCAAGCGTCTGCATTAAATTGGGCTTGACAGTGTCCTTCATCAACACTGCGAGGGCACCTCCGACACCGATGTCATCGGCTGTGACAGCATCACCTCGTTTGCTCGTTGCAACAACCATTGCGCCGAGCCTCTCTCGCATATCTTTAAGATTCGTCGTTAACGCCAACACTGCCATGCATTCACTTGCGACGGCGATATCGAAACCTGCTTCCCGCTCATGACCCTGCTCGGTGCTGTTACGGCCAATAGTAACTTTACGCAGGAAACGATCGTTGGTATCAAGAACTCGATTCCAAGTTATCGTCTCCGGGTCAATGTCGAGGCGAGCAAAACGATTGATTTCTTCGAGGGTAAGCTCGTCAGGATCGGCCTTGTTTATACCAAGCTTCTGCAATCGCTTAAACATAAGAGGAGCAAATTCGCGTTTTCCTTTTTTGGTAGGCACGAGACGGCTATAAAGACCCTTGTCAGACTGAGTGGCCTCATGGAACATACGCGCGTCAAGAGCAGCAGCTGAGTGGTCGTTAGGGGATCCTTCCCAGTGGAAATGAACAGTACGAACCGAGTAAATTGTTAGCAGCCGTCACAGCATGAATGTCACCAGTCAAGTGCAAGTTAAACTGCAAGCACGTCAGCAAACCGCTATCGGTCAAGGCCTAACTCATCTTACTTCATCCATGGGAATAACTTGACTGTAACCCCCTCCTGCAGCACCACCCTTGATACCAAAGGTGGGCCCTTGACTAGGTTGACGGACGCAAGCAAATGCGGGACGACCAAGGTGCGCACCCAAAGCCTGTGCAAGGCCGATGGTTGTAGTTGACTTACCTTCGCCAAGTGGGGTAGGAGTGATACTATCTAATATCGGCGCCTAGCACTGTGCGCCCCAGGAACACACTCACCCGGAAATGACAACGTACTTGCCATCCTTGCGGTGTGCCAAGCGATCCAGGATGCTGAGCTCGACTTTGGCCTTGTATTTCCCAAAGCTTTCCAACTCATCGGGGTGTATACCAATCTCGCGTGCAAGATGAGCGACTGGTTTTGGTGTGTGCGCCATGGCGATCTCGATGTCACTTGGTACCTTGGCCTTAATGTCAAGGGGAAGTGGTGTGATCTTACGAGCACGAGCCTGTTCGAAGCGACGAACAGCAGATGTCAAGACATTCTCCATCAATAGGGCAACGGTCATCGGACCAACACCTCCTGGGACAGGGGTAATGTGGGAGGCATGGAGAGCTGCTTTGACGTATTCTACATCGCCAACAAGACGTTGGCCCGACTTCTTGGTCGCATCTGGGAAGATCATGAGTAGGATTGCAACAAGGTAGGACACGGGCTAAGTGTACCTGGGATAGAATTGACACCGACGTCGATGACAACAGCACTGGGTTTGATCCACGAACCCTTGACGAACTCGGCTTGTCCGATAGCGACAACGAGAATATCGGCTTGCTTTACCTAAGTGGGGGCTGCAGTGAGAAATGCCCAATGATGGGAAAGCTTACTCACGAACTGTTCTAGATTATTGGTACGACTGTGACATTGGGTGACCGTCGCGTCCTTTTTCCTCAAGAGGGCGACGACGGGGTTGCCAACTACATCACTTCGGCCGAGTACGACGACATTGGCACCAGAGATAGTGACACCGGTCGACTCGAGAAGGCGGATGACTGCTGCGGGAGTGCAAGGAATGAAGAGAGGGGATGACGCGCGAGAAGAAAGAAGGCCAATATTATACGCGTGGAATCTGATAAGCGAGATGAACACGTGACCAATACTGATGCGGGAGGAATACCTACCCGTCAACGTCCTTTTCAGGGGAAATTGCCTCGGTAACTAAACGGGCCCCATCAGGGTCAATGTGGGGGCCAAGAGGAAGCTGAACAAGAATGCCGCTTATGGATTCATCGTCGTTGAGTCGTTTCACGACAGCGACGACCTCCTGAACGGAAGCAGCCTCGGGTAGGGTGATATGCTGGAAATGAATGCCGACCTCCTCAGAGGCCTTAGCCTTCATGCGAATATAGATGGTGGAGTCTGGACGCTCGCCAGCCTGGACAACGGCCAGCTTGGGCTGAAAACGGGGGAAGCGCTGCTTGAAAGCAGTGATCTTGTCTGCGACGGTCTGACGGATTGATCTGGAGAGGAAGTGAGAACGACGCGATGAGTGAAAAAAAACAAGTACTTTGCGATGAGATTGCCATCGATGATACGAGCCTGGGAGGACATGATGATGATGGTACGAAAGAAAGAGCGAGGAGCCGATTTGAAAGACACCCGCCGCATTCCAAGGGTTCTTTCAGGTAATAATAGCGATAACTATGACCAACCAAATATGGTAGTTATACTCACGATCACGTGCATTGTTGGAGTTATGAAAATAAATAAATATATGAATTAAAAAGTATACAAGGTGACGGTGACCATGAACGGGACATTCGCAAGACGGGTTTTCTCTGCATCTACCGCAGCGCTCTCGTGCAGTGTCGTCCGTAGCTCAGCACACCCTTTACGACCCTTCCTATCCTTGACCCGTCCATACTCTGATCAAAAATCGCAGCCAGAGGACGCTACTGAACCCCCACCAGAGCCAGAAAGCACGGAGGTCTCCGCAGAGTCCCAGGTCCTCGAGAGTCTTAAGAAAAAGGAGGCAGAGGTCCTTGATCTCACCGTCAGTCTCACTCGTTCTTCTGCATACGCTACTCACCTCGTTTTCACAGAGCCGACTCCGATACCTCCAAGCCGACTTCCTAAACTTCCAGCGCAATGCTGCTCGCGAAAAGGAGCAACAACGCGATTTTGCAATCACCCGCTTTGCAGGTGACCTCCTCGAAACAGTCGATGTCCTTGCTCTCGCGCTCAAATCCATCCCACCCGCTGCTCTCCACCCCCCACCTTCATCCTCGGACACGCCGTCCTCTCTCGAAGCCACCTCTACACCACCTCTAAAGTCCGCGTATGCGTATCTCATAGAGTTACACCAAGGTGTCGGAATGACCCACCGTCTTCTTCTCTCCACCCTGTTCAAGTACCACATTAAATCGTTTGATCCCACGGGGGAAAACTTCGATCCCAGTCGACACGAAGCCATGTACCAGATACCCGTGTCGGGAAAAGAACCCGGAACCGTCCTCGAGTGCCAAAAGACGGGTTACATGATCAAGGACCGCCTCCTGCGCGCGGCTCAAGTCGGTGTGGTCCAGGACGGGTCATGACGTCTTTCCTTGGTCACTCAGGTAGTTCACTCGGACTGTCCAGTATGCAGATTAGTGGACACCGGGTATGCTACTAGTCTAGACGTGGGGCAGAGCTGAACAACGTATAGCATCATCATGATAGACATAATCTAGCACGCATAATTCAACGAATCTCTACTCCGAATCGATCCCGCAAGCTTGATGTGACCTGGGCATGCAGCGCATTCGTCTCGTCATTCGTCAGTGACCTAAGAGGGGTTGATACACGCGTCAGCAGAGGGTTGGGTATCACACCTGTCCATTGAGCAGTAATTGATTCGATAACAAACGCTCTTCCGACGCGACTTTGGATGGGTGAAGCTGTCCATCTGTTGCGCATCAGATCACCACGAAAAGATATTTGAGACAGCCAGACCATCTTAACATCTTCCACGACATCGCCTGCCACGTCTCTGACGAGATCGCAAAAGTCATTGTCGTGTAGATCCATATTTTCCGGTAGCCAGAAACTGACGTCCTTGAAGCAGGTGGGATATTTCGAATATGGCTGGAAGGTCATAATTTCGCCTTGCTTGAATTGTGTGAGGAATCGGACGTCTCGAGACCAAAATAGGCGAATGTCGTGAACAGAGTAGAGAATCATGGCGATGCGCTCGAGTCCAAGGCCAAACGCCCACCCAAGCTTGTTTTGAACATCTGATGATGATGTGTCAGGTTGCTATACGGGAGTCGATGAAAAAGTACTTGCTCGCGTTGTCCAGTGTTGGCTGATAGATGACACCGCATCCTAGAATTTCGAGCCATTTACCGCGGAAGAAGACCTCTACCTCGAAACTTGGCGTCGTCCAAGGAAATGTTGCCTCGATCCATCTCACTCTGAGTGGATTTTGCGGCGTCGCGCCGACGTGGTCACCAAAGAGGGTTAGTAGTAGACTGTTGAGATTGAGTTTCAAGTTTTTGGCGATGAGTGCAGTGTGTTTTGGGTCATGCGCTGGTTGGCAAGGGTTGGCGGGCGAGAGATGAGGGACGTCTTGGATGATGATGTTGGAACGCTGGAGATGGGCTTGCAGCATTGTATTGTCGTCTTCGATCTCTTTCATGCCATTTGGGTCGGCAGAAACGATGCGAGCGCCCTCCGTCTGATGGAAGACAGGATAATGGGAGTTGTCTATCTCGTCGCGCCTGTAGACGTCTGCGGTAAGGAGCCAACTGGTTTCGCCTCTTTCGAACACCTCGACTTCGTGGGCGGAGGTATGGGTGCGGAGCATGAGGCTCTTGTTGACGTAGTAGCTGTCCGTGACGGAGCGACCAGGGTGGTCTGGAGGGAAGGAGAGGAGGTCAAAGTTTTGGTAGGGGGTGACGAGTGGGGAGAGGGAGGAGAGATGCGCGTAGGACGAAAAGTGAGACTCGACGAGGGCGCGGAGGGTGCTGAGAGGATGCGCGTGCTGGGTGTGTAGCCTGAGGGGGAGCTTGGAGAGGACGGTCGGCGACACGTTCGTCATCTCGTCCGTTGGGTATTCTCGTCCGAGCACGCTCACCGACGGGCGCATCGAGGCGACGCTGTGTGCATACGACCTGGGCGTACATCGCGGACGCAGCGCAGTCGGGCAGCGCATCTCAGCGACGAGGATGGCCAAGACGTTTGTTTAGGCATGTTTTGATCCCTGCTCGACATGTCGTCGAGGATTTCCGCAGGAGAGGCCTCGCAGGTACCGTTGCTCCCCTCCACGCTCCTCAGCTCTGCCTCTGACAACGACAGCCATCGTCCTGGTGCGGTGCACAAAGGCGCAAGTCCTTCTCAAAACGACCCCTTGTCCACTCGGACGACGACGACGACGACGACGACGGCCCCGTTCCCTCGGCCACTCAGGGCAGAAAGCGCGCCCGGACGGCCGACATCGATGCATCATCTTCTGTAGCCACCACCGCAGACGACGACAATGGCATGGATGTCGACGTCGACGTTCTCAGTGGCGACGACAGTCGCTTCCTCCCAGACGACGCCATGGCCTCGTTCCCGCACAAGGCGAGGGCAGACACGTCCAAGAAGCACAAGAAATCGACTGCTGTTTCTGCATCCACCAAAAAGAAGCCCCAGGTAGTCTATTCAGACAATGAGAGCGACGGCCGCGACTCTGTGGAGGACGACCCCAGCGACTCTGCGCTTCCCCTTCCCGACTCTCCCGACGACGACTTTGAGCTTGATGCTCCATCCAAACGTAGCGCTTCGAAAGCGAAAGCTAGCGCCACCAAGGGCAATGCAGGAAAAGCAAAACAAGGACAGCCCAAAGGCCCAACGGCAAGGGGCCCCAAGGAAAAGGAAAAGGATAGAGAAATTTTCGTCAAAGACGAGCGCAACCCTGCCACTACCTCCCAGGCATCTAGCACTGTAGTTCAGAGCCAACCCTCAGATCTGTTTTCCAACGACGATCCCATGTTCTCCTCCACGGTCGATCCTCTACCAGATGCACCACAGCACGGAAAAGACCCTCTCAGCCAGACCATCCCGAAGAAGCGCAAGCTTCCGCCGATCAAGAAAAACAAAACAGGATCTAGTACTACGAGCACTTCAATCCCCACCACTACGGCGCAAAAACCTCTACCTGCGCCTGTACAGGAGCTAGCAAAGCCTTCGCTACCAACTTCGGAACAGCGAAAGCAGGCATTGACAGGAGTGCGAGATATTGATCTGGGTGACTCCAAAATCTATGCGGAGCTTTTCAAGGGTGTAAGTCCCCAGTCTTGGTAAGTCTTCGGGTGGCCTATCTGATCCGTTAGGCGGGCGGAAATACACCGAGGTCTGGTTTAAAAAACGCGGAAGAGCGGCGGAAAGAGTTGGACAAGATGAGAGACGAGGCAAGAACTAGGCGCGCCGAGGAGGCGGTAAGATTCTTGGGACACAGTCAGTCTCCGTCATTTCTGACAGACCTTGTCCGCAGAAATTTACGTTTGACCTGCAGTCTCAAGCCGACAAGATTGCACGTTTCGAGCGACGTTTGCGTGTAGAGAGCAGTACCGTGCTTCATCCGAATTTCCTCGCTGCGAAATTCAGAGATGAATGGGAAATAGATAGGCGTAGTAGACGAGTCACTCCTAAAGAGGAGGGAGAGGCATGATGTGATGGTACCCGTTTTCACTGTTTCTTACTGATCATCTACGAGACTTGTCAACTATCTACTCTGTCATGCAAGCGCGGAGTGCTGTGTTATGTTGCACTGTCGGGCTTATCCGTTTGACTCGACGACTCACTTGCGCTAGAGCATAAACGAATTATTTGATCGACGCACATATCAAACCATTTCTTGTCGGCCCTTTTTTTGGACGGTGGGGTTGACGTGGCTATTTCGCTGTCGATGTTGAGGGCGTGTAGCTGGTTTGCCAGCTCATCGGTGGCAGGCAGAAAAACAAGTATTTGCGTTTGGAGAGATCTGGCGATCGCGGCGAGCTGAAGAATCTCCTTGCGAACATAAGGCAGGTCTTGTGGGGAGTAGAGGGCGGCGACGAGATCATCGGATGTGGAGAGGAGTAGATTGGATTGTACGAGAAGGGTGTCAAAAGCCGAGACTGGGGCAGAGGAGGGGTATGCAAGGAGATCGAGAAAGATGCGCTTGTGGAGAAGTGTGGTGAGACGCAAGAGCTGATGAACCTGGAGAGGGCTCAAGATGGTGTATTGGAAGGTGGATAGGGTACAGTACATTCTTTGCGCGGGAAAGCTCGTCCTTGTCCAAGCTTGTAGTACCGCCGAGCCCGAACTCGTCCCAGCCGTCGTCGAAATCATTGGCCGGGTGATCGTGAGGGTTGTTGCATTCTGCCCCGCTGATCATACGAGCGATTTCTTGGAGGTTGTCTTCGAGGGACTCTCTGTCCGATTTCCAGGAGAGATACACAGCGGCGCGATTATCCTTTGGGACGCCGGAGGGGCTCCTGGCATTCGCGATGAGGTCGTGTAGAGTGCCGGTCCTGACGAGATACTCTTCGCCGGACGCACCGCTACCGGCCAGCTGTGGACCGCGAGCGGCGTTGTTGAGAAAAGTCTGAATGAGGGCACGGAGGGCATCGATGATGTCCTTGACACGATTTGTGACGTCCTTGACGAGGGTGGCACCGTGGAGGTTGTCGCGGAGGAGACGGGTGCAACGGGCAAGCGCGGAGGTGTGTTGGGCAAGATCGCGGAGGAGGGGGATGGACGCAGAGTAGGAAGGTGCGGCGGGCTTGAGTGCGAGGGATAGCTTGGTGGTGAGGTTGTAGATGACGGCGAGGAGGGCGTCCAAGTCGCCGAGGATGAGGGGGAGCGGGGCCTCGTCTGGATCGCTAGACCCGACGGCGGCCAAGGCGACGGTGCAGGCCTCTGAGAGCAGTGAGAGGGAGAGGATGGCTGGGAGAGAGTGAGTCGGGTGCGACGACGGGCCTTATATACTCACTCTCTTGCTTGTCGGTGGTCATCGAGTAGTTGATTATGTAATACAACGGTACTATGTCACTTTTCGTGGCGGGTCTCAGCCAGCAAGGCATGTTGCTCGCCGCAACTCTCCGTCGAACCGCGTCCTCGTCCGTTCTGCTCAGCTGTTTCTCTGCTCGGACATTCGTCTTGTCTCGTCCAATACCACGACCACCACAGAGACACGTTCCCTGGCCACAGCCCCGATTCCGTCGTAGTACATCGTTCTTTCCCTGGCCAAGGTCTGCCCCTTCCCTAGACACCGCTGCCCAGATAGCCGCACTCGAGGCACAGGCCAATGCTGAGCCACATGACCTCTCGAAGCACCTCCTTTTCTTCAGGGCCTTGATAGCCACCCGCACCAACGAAGGCTATCACACTCTCATCGACCGCTGGGAGCACACATACGAACGCGTGAGTCTTCCCTCGTCTGCTTGCTATCTCACCCACCGTCTTTTCAGAATCCTTCTTCTCCCCTCCTGCGCTCCGATGAAGCTTTTGAAATATATCTCGACGCACTCGCCAGCTCGGGACGCGAGCCATCCATAGACCTTGCCGTGCGCAAGCGACAATCTCTCCTCGATTCCCTCCCTGCAACCTCCCCTCCTTTACATTCCTCGCCAGATACCATTACTGGCAACGACTCCAAGCTACCCGACTCTCCATCCCCATCATCGGAACCTTTTATCCCGCAATCAAGAAGCGAAAAAATAGCCGCAGAGCTGCTTGCTAGACGGGCCAACTCCACCTCGACGACCACGCAAGAACCATCGCCATCCAATCCTACTTTTGAAAACCTCGCAACCGCCCTTGCCAAGGGTGCGGGCGTCAGCGGCAACCCAATCTATGTCACCCTCAGCGAACGTGAGCAGCTCAACCTTCGTCCCCGACGCGATACTCATATTCTTTACCAGCCAAAGGTTCCCTCACCATACGCATCGTTCGATTTGTTGTGTTGGCCGGCCTAAGTGGTTTCTGTGCGTCCACATCCCCCGTCTTCTTACTTTCCCTCATCCATTCTCAGTCATGTTGGTCATTCTCTCTGTCCTGTTGGAAAACTCCGGCCTCCTCAAGACCGGAGGACGCACTACAGAATTCGAACCACTTCAGCAGAAGCCTGTCAAGTTCAGTGACGTGCATGGCATCGACGAAGTCAAGCAGGCGTGTTCCTCATCATTCCCTCACCGCGTCCTTCTTTAACCCTCCCTTAGGAACTCGCAGACGTTGTGACCTTTCTGAAAGATCCCACTGCCTTTGCATCGCTTGGTGGCAAGCTCCCCAAAGGAATCCTTCTCACAGGTCCTCCCGGTACCGGAAAGACCATGCTTGCCAGGGCTATCGCCGGAGAGGCTGGCGTTCCATTCTTCTTCTCTTCAGGGTCCGAGTTCGAGGAAATGTTTGTTGGCGTGGGTGCGAAGCGTGTTCGGGACCTCTTCGCAGCTGCCCGCAAGAAGCAGCCTGCCATCATTTTTATTGACGAATTAGATGCTGTTGGCGGCAAGCGATCTCAGCGTGACCAGCATTATATGAAGCAAACTCTGAATCAGTTGTTGGTCGAGATGGATGGGTTCTTGCAAACTGAGGGCGTCATTGTGATCGCTGCTACAAACTTCCCTCAAAGCTTGGATCCGTTGGTGCTCCTGACTTACTTGATCAGAAACATAGCCTCATCTATCACTTGGTTAGTGCGCTCACTCGTCCCGGTCGATTCGATCGTCATATCGCCGTCCCTCTTCCGGACGTTCGTGGTAGAATACAACTTCTCAATCACTTTATGAAAGACGTGATCGCCAGTAACAGTATGTCGCCACTTATTCTTGCCTTGGTCTTGATCTTTTCTCTCAATCTTCAGCCGTCGATCCCATGATCTTGGCTCGAGGCACTCCTGGGTTCTCTGGAGCCGAGTTGCAGAACATGGTAAAGTGGGTCGTGGCCTTGTTCGTTCGATAAGGAGTGACTGACCGAATTGTATAGTTTAGCAGCTATCCAGGCAGCGAAGGAAGGTTTCAAAGAAGTCACTCTGAGGCACTTTGAGTGGGCAAAAGTGAGGGTTGTTGGTTCCATCTTTGTTGATTGGCCTGAGTGCGTGCCAGGATCGCATTGTCATGGGCGCTGAGCGCAAGAGCGCGTACATTGACGAGAAGAATAAGTTGCTCACGGCTTATCATGAGGTGTGTTGATCTGCCATTGACGAAGGCCCACATGCCCTAATTGGTATAGGGAGGCCACGCCCTGACAGCACTCTACACCAAAGGCGCGATGCCTTTGCACAAGGTTACATGCGTCCCACGTGGTCATGCACTCGGTGTTGTGCGTTGCTATTTCGTGAACGGCTGTGTGCATGGTACTCATGTAGGGCTTACAGACCTCTCAGTTGCCGGAAGGCGACATGTTTTCGATTTCCCAAAGCGAATACAAGGCCATGATTGACGTGTGTATGGGTGGTCGGGTTGCGGAGACGTTGAGTGAGTGAGCTCTGTGCTCGCCACTTTGCCATTCATAATTCGTCGAAATCAGTTTACGGTGAAGGTGGCCTCACAAGTGGATGTTCTTCTGATCTCCAAAAGGCGACGCAAACGGCAACACAAATGGTCAAGGTGAGGAGTTTGACATATCGCACGGGTGGCGATGATCAAGCAACTCGGATAGAACTTTGGCTTCTCTGGCAGAGTAGGGCCGGTCTTTTACAGTGACCAAAACGGGCCCGTCAGCCCCCAGACGAGCGAGAGAATCGACTCTGAAATCTTGAGGTAAGTACGAGAGAGAGAGAGAGAGAGAGAAGAGTTGTTTGATCGATGCGTTCTAGTCTACTTCAGCAAGGCGAGAGTCGGGTAACGAAGCTTTTGGAGGATAAGAAAGAGGAACTTCACCGGGTATGTGACTTCGTGGATCGCAGGATGCTGCCTTTCTGACGACTTGGCAGCTCGCCCGTGCTTTGGTGGACCACGAGACGCTGAGTGCTGACGAAGTGAGACGGGTGATCAAGGGCGAGCCAATACGAAACTTGCAGGAGAAACTGACGGAGGAGAGCATCCGGGAGAGAGTGATGGTAACATAGATCACATGACTACTATGGGGGGTGGTGTTCCTTTTTGGTGTGGATGGGGGGTCGAATTCCAAATGTGATGTTCTCCTGTCTCGGAAGCGAAAGTGTTTCTCCCTGTCTCCGCCGACGAGGCAAGTACTGAGTTGCTATCGGGATCATGTGAGGGGTGGCCAACTGCCTAACAGGATGTGTCACCGTCTGCTCAAGTTTGTCAAACATACGGCATGCGACCACAACACCTTTCTCGGCGACTCTCTTGTCGACTGCCATAGCCCGCACTGCACCCTCAGCACCGCTCATCCTCCCACCTGCCACACTCCATCCAGACCCTGCACTTGTCGTCGCTACTATGGGTACGCTCCTTTGTCTCGCCTGCGCTGTGCCCATTCACTTTCTCGCTGATCAGCCAGCCCCAACGCCTTATCACACACCAGGTCCGTCCCCGGAAACTCTATTTAGACGCCCTCTCATCCACCTGCGCATCCAGCTTCCTGGAAAGTGTACAAGGTGTCCATGATCACCCTCAAAATTGGTCTGTATGACCCCGCCAAGTCACGCTCATATTGTTGCCCTGTACATACTCCCCATGGCGGTCTATCCACACAATGTCACATTACTATTTAAGCATGGAGACATGGCGCGTCAACACTGTCTACTCCACGTCCACGTCCATGAGCATCTCGTCGTCTATTCCGCCGTCCCCGTACTCGTCCTCGTCCACCTCGTCTCCTCCACGCTGGTCCCGCTGCTGTTCAAGTAACAACGCCTGTTCCCTTTGCTTTGCCTGCGCCTTCTCTATCTCCTCCAGCGTCCACAGAGAAACGCCCGTCTGGTTTTCGTTCGGGTTCTGCGAAATTGTCCGCATAAACAGCTTGGACAACGTCACAGCCATGTCTGTAGAGAGGTTTGCAGCAATCTCCGTGATGTATTGGTTGATCCACCGGGGAAGCTTTGCCCGCTTGTCTGCCCGTGCAAACCGCTTCATGGCGCTCAGCGATCCATGTCCACAAAAATATTATCACGTCACGTATTTACCTTGTCAGCGAAAATCATCAGTCCCCAGTCCGTCTTGCCACGAAGTACGCGTCCGACACATTGCGCAGCATTTCGCATCGCATCGAATCCAAGAAACTCGGACTCTCTTATCCGATAGGCATCTCGAAGGTATTCAAGACGCGCTTTCAGGATTCGACTTTCCGTGTATTGGTATGGAACTCTGCAAATAATCCAGCCCTCCAACGTAGCTGACTGTCGTGAACACTCACCCAAACATGATCACAGCTCGTCCATAGTTGTGATCAAAATCGATCCCCTCTGATACCTTCCCTCGAGCAACAGACAACAGCACCGCGCCTCGTCCGTTGTCGCACGCCTCAAATCAACCTTCATATCTCTCCATACGAGTCTGCCTGAACAGAGCTTACCCGTCTATAATTTTCCAGTGCTATGCTCGTTTCGTTCGCATCCGGCGTTTCGACGAAAATGAGCTTGTTCTTCCACACCTCGTTCAAAATCCCCTAGAAAACTTTATATCAAGATGTGGTACAGGTGCACGGGTAACATACCATGTCGTTCCATGCTGCCACAATCGACTCCATGTAAAGATAACTGGGGAAAAACGCAACAATACCATCGGGGACGATCTTACTGTACTCCACAAGGATACTCCCAAAATTCCTGACAACGGCCGGATCGTTCCGGACTTCGAAACGCGAGCTTATGGCGACTTGGTCGCTACCGCGAGTGATGACCTGCAGAGAAGCTATCAAGTAGTCATTTGCGAACATGATCGACCACTCACCAATGGCAAGAAAGCGTTACGCGTGAGCGTCATGGGGTACGTCTCCTGGACGACCGGCGTGAACTGTAGCATCTTGGGGTACATGTCTAATGGCGAAATCGTTCCAGAAGTGATGACTACACTGCTGAAGTGCTCAAAAACCGGCTTGATAGCCAATGAGGGATCAAGACACCTGTCGCAATGTCAGAAAATGAAAAAGTCGCGAACCAAAACACTGACGTGAAGTGAAACACAGGATTTGGTACAGTCGCATTATCAGTCTCGAACGGTTCAAGAATGAGTAAAAAGCCTGAATGTTCAGAAGTGATATAGTGTGATTACAATCCTCGGAGGCAAGCTCACCTTTCTCGTACGTTGCTACCAGCGTCGCAAAGGACGCAACCTTCTGCAGAGCGGAATGTTCGTCCAGCCTACTCAGTTCTAACGTTCGAATCAGAGACTGCAAGCGTTCAGCACAAAACCTAAGAAAAATCAGAAATGGAATCATCGAGTACTATGCCAATCACCGTAACGGTCGCCTTTCAATGTACGTGATATCTTTAAGATGCTGCAGGAAAGAAAGCGGTGTTTCTGCAACGACATGCAAAACACGCATGCGAGTCTGTTCCGTCATCAGCGTGACTGCGTGCACGATAGCGGCGCATGCGGACCTTGAGGTACTCAACAAAGCGCTTGAGAAAAGCGACGAAATGCTCTGCTTTTCTGATGTTTCCAGGTATCGCCTCTTTGAGTAAGTCGTCGGGGAGAACTGAACGCTTCCTAGTCAAGAGACACACGTGAGGAAGAGCACTCGGCTCTAGACTTACCGGGGTTCGTCATGAATACGTCTTCGGGGGTAGTCTCCGCGGTTGCCTCTTGTAGACCTTCAACCAACTTTGCATACTCATCTTGGAGCTTGGCAGCATCGGTCATCTTAATCCTTTCAAAACATGTCAGAAACCCAGACAATAGCAAGCACGGTTCCTACTCGTCTATTTTTTCGCCGAGTTTCGTCACACTCCGTGCAGCCGAGTCGAGCATCGGTCGCGTGAGGTCGATGCTGAGAGACTCTATACACACGTTATCTGACATGACGCTGAGCTAGTTAGCAGAAATGGCCTC
Source organism: Boletus rubropictus (assembly GCA_038092695.1). Classification (NCBI taxonomy): domain Eukaryota; kingdom Fungi; phylum Basidiomycota; class Agaricomycetes; order Boletales; family Boletaceae; genus Boletus; species Boletus rubropictus. The sequence goes on from JBBPQW010000432.1 coordinate 17,472, forward strand.
AAAGTCTCGACTGACCAATGTTGTGCGCTTCATCGAACACGACGATGGCATCCTTGGACAGCTCTTTTGACACTTGCTCGGCAACTTTAGGATCAATTAAATAGTGAAAGGAATATATGACCACGTCCACAAACGGCATCTGGTCGAATAACTGTGAACGTCGGTCGATCTTTCAAGCTGCGCGAAACCTACCATTCTTCGTACGGTAAAGTAAGGACATGTACCGCTGTCTCGACCGTGTTGGAGTATGTCCGCAAGCGTCCATATACCGGGTGGTATGAGCGTTCCAGGGTCGTATTTACCTAGGTTCTGCCAAGATCTCGCGTCTTCTGCTCCAGACTTGTGATTAAAAGATAGGTACCTCATGCCAGTCACAAAGCTCCACTGATCCAGGGTTTGCACGACCTCTCTCGCATACCGCAGAGTTGGTGAGGTCACGACACCGTGCATCGACGACTTTGCCCTTCTTCTCCTTGGAAACCTGGATGAAATAACCTGTGATTACACAAAGAAAGAGTACGGCAAGAGCGCCTATCTGTGGCCCATACACACCTCCGGATGAATACACAGGTTTTTCCGACTCGTCAAGCCAAGGCCTATGAAACCTTCTTCCTTTTCACGCTGTTCGGCAGTTTCAGCGCATGATATCCGATACTTCATCAGTCTCTTCAGCTCAGAGAGGGCCTTTTCGATTTCCGGCACGGTACGTGAGCAGTATATGAGTTTTCGTTTCGTTGGATGGCTCTGCAGACACCAGGAAATAAGTCTTTGCGATATGGACCGCAAATTCGATGTACCTGCTGGTACGATACAATCAGGGACAAGAGTGAAACAGTTTTCCCCGTGCCAGAAGGCATCTCTAGAACACAGTGCCCCTGAACGGCCCGTGGTGAGATACGACCATACTTTACAGTAGCTCGAAGAATACCGTAGCATCAAGCGTCCGTTTAAGGTCACACATGTACGCATATTGTTCTAAGAGAGCGATCAGTTCGCGTCTACCGAGCTGTGGGACGAACCCACCTGGGTAAATTCGGTCATAAGGAAAGATGATCTGGGCAAAGTGTATGCGCATACACAACAGGCTTCCCCAGCCAAGACACGTACCGGCAGGTTGTCGATAAGAAACTTCATATTCCAGGGTCAACAAGAATGTTGGCTGTGGCGTTTTCTGCGCGAACCACGTGATCAAAATCGATGTTTCGTACTGGGCTAGCAGGCGATCCGTATGTCCGAGTAAATTCAACCATTCTACGGGTACCTTGCACGCTCAGCAACTATTATCAAGAAAATGCGATTCTGGAGAATACACATTCATAGGTCAAATTTCCACAAAGTCCAGTGTTCAATTGTCCATCCTTCGACATCCGTCTGGGTAAGCAAAGCTATCGCTGACTTAAACCCAGTCACCATACGGTCCAACCTCAGTCAGCCGCGATCTGTTGAGTAGCCGTATGCATGACTTGTTGGACGCCATCGTTCCCGATGCTGCAAGTCAACCTAAATAACACAAGAAGTCTGGTGGGGGGAAAGTCTTACTTGCTGTAACCATCATTAGGCGAGATTCCCGTCGTATCATCGCTCGGAGAAGTTGAAGTCGTTTGAGGACCATTTGAGATACCAGTGACTCCAGGTGAAATCGTCGTCCCAGTTTCAGCTGTCAAATTCAATTGGCCCCACTGTTACAAGAACGCAGTTCAATATCCAAATTGTAGCAGTCACCTGGCTATCCAAACCTGATACTGAGCGATGCCGCCTAATCCGGCAGTGATTCCAGCTAAGTTCATTTCGATAGTGAGTTGTTCAGTCCTAACGCAGCGCGGGCGTACGTACTTGTGAACCATGTTGAGTAGGCGTCTGTCTGCTGCGAGTTTGTCACACCATATGTTGAGGTTGAATTAGATGCTATTGGAACATGTCATCATGTAATCTCCAACTGGCTTCTCAAGGTTGCGCACAGGTATCAGGAGCATATAGTTCAGTGGTCATGTTGAAGGGCACGAAGTCTGCCGCATTTGCCTGCGTCACCAAGCCGAACCCTGCGAGCGCCGAGGGTTTTCCAACACTTGACGAGTGTGAGATTCTGACCTCACACAGGTAGGCAATAGACTTACGCAGCTGCCGACTGAGCTTGCTTAAGGATCCAGTCAACACTCGAATTCAGGATGTTTGAGTAGGAATCCAAGTGAGGATCGATGGGGCCATAAGATTGTTGATCGGGAAAGAGCGTGAATGAGCCAAAACCAATCAGCGGAATATTCATGATGTCCTGACTGTCAACTCCATAAGACCCGTCATAAACCGAACCGACGCTTTGCATTTCTTCTCGTCTAGTACCTGTGCAATAGCTGAGTAAATAGATAGGGACTTGAAGTGCTCACGAAGCTTACTTGTGGACACCCATCGCCCTCTGATACGAATGCCGTCTTGCTTGAGGGTCCCGGCAAGTTTAGCGGCCTGTCGAGTGCGCTGTCTTGATTCAGCGCGTTCGCGGAGAATCTGCCCCGTGGTCACCGGAACAGCCTTGGTACGCTTTCTTTTCCCTGGAACGGGAGATGCCTTCGGTGCGGGAGCAGAGCTCAGCGGATACAGCTTGGGACAGTCAGTGCACATGAAGCCCGACGTTCTATCGTCTATCAATTATCGTGTGTGTTTCACTTAGGAATTGCCACACCCACCCAGCGGAAATGAGGTGGTTCGAGTCAATAGAACGAATATGACTCGCCATAGTGGCATGCCACTGAGTAATGATCTCGGTCGTACAGTTCTGGCTTGCAGGGACGGTGGAGTTACACCTAATATTTCCGACGGATCAGTGACCTGAGATCTTTTCAATCTTAAAAGTGTAATACCTTGGATCATTGGCAAG
>JBBPQW010000433.1:0-20339 GCA_038092695.1 Boletus rubropictus
CTGTGACGAGCGGACGCTAGTATACTTTGATCTGTCAAGTATGGAAGTGTGTGCACACCTTGCTGAATTGGAGGCGGGTAAGGTCTGTTAGGACGTCGTCCGTTACTGATGCATAGTTGGGGAGCATCGTTCAAGCGTTGGGAACCAAGGACTCCACGAGCAGCCATGTTTTGTTTCAGGTGGGCAGGCACCAACGTAACCAATCAGAAAACGACGGGCACTTGTTTTTGCCAGAATCGAACAATCCCCATTCGTACTGATCATGAACGTTATGATATCCAATGCACGAACGACCGAAACGGACGTCTTCATGGCACCTATCAGTGAATGACAAAGAGCTGAGCTCTCAAACAGCCTGACAAGCGTGTCACTACGCTTCATTTCCGTTTGATATGCCACATGCCTTCTTTCATCTTCCCTTCTGATTGCCACACTTGGAAATCTGTGGAAAATAGATCAACTTCTTTGGATATGTATAGGTAAAAGATAAGATGTATCACCTGAGGCACTACCAAAAATGTATGTCAGAAACAGTGGTAGGGAACGAGGTACGGGTATACCCGCGGTTTTGGGCTGCGGGTATGGCGGGTACGTGTTGGGATTTTGGGCCAGTGTTACCCGTGGAGAACCCTAAATAGTGGGAACCTGAGTTGATAGATACAAAGTTAATTTCTGACTTTGTTAAATTCCCGATGGGAAAGAGGGGTCTCTGCTGGGCTTGGTGTAAGGACACTCCAGCCATCTCTCTAGTCTCTCATTGACCTGTTCATCATTCTCCAGACAACTCCTCTCTGTATGATCGTTTCTCGTGCTATTTGTCTGTCATCTTAACCAATTAGCACAGTGACCCTGGAGTGTTCAACAATGGCGACGGTGAAGTGGTCGCCATGTATGCTGACCTCAATGTTGCCCCTCAATTACTTATTCAATCCTTAACTACAGTTATGACTACGAAACATATGCACCACCCTCATCCAACGGCAACGGTGGCCTCGGTTTCATCGCCATGCAACGTTGCCTCGATTGCAGTTCGAGTCCCGTCGCCGATCTGTACTCTCGCTGGCAAGAACAACGCTGGGCGAGTGCGTTTCTTCGTCGGTTCTCCTGTACTGCATTGTCTCAATGGTTCTGAACACATATAGCGGTGTTCAGCTTGAATGAACCCGATATCAATGGCATCACTCCTAGTCAGGCTGCCTCTTGGTACATCAAATACATCAATCCTCTTGTGCGAAGTCGAGATATTAGATCGACAGGCTTGATGTCTGATAGGAATAAAATAGCCAATCAAGAAGGCTCTTCCTGCTGTCACTTCAAGCATAGAACCCGGCCAAGGTCTGGCGTGGGTTTCCGAGATGATCATCGCCTGTGCTGGCCAGTGTTACTTCGACTACATCAACCTGGTGAGTCGAATTTTAGTTCGTTTTCTGACTCCGTAACTTGCTGACGGGCTTGATTACTGGTAGCACTGGTATGGGTGAGCGATAGGCAGGTTGTTTACTGATCGACTTTGTCTGATGAGATACATGTCCAGAGGGTCGTTCAATGAGTTCCAGAGTTATATTGAATTTGCGCATGCCATATTCCCTGTAAGCTGTAATGATTTTATATTTTTGCATGCAAGATGTTGACATGTTTTCTCACGAGGATTACCAACTCGTTATCACCGAGTTTGCCCTCCAGAATCCTCCTGGTGGGCAGGCCGACCAGTAGGTCTGCTCTGTTCTGTGTAACAGCTGATCCTAACACGGCATGCAAGGGTCGCATTCTTCAAGCAGGCATTTCCCTTCCTTGACAGCGCATCTTATGTCCAGCTTTACTTCCCATTTGTGGCGACCTCTCCATCCCTGTTTGAGGCAAATGATCCCGATGGGGCAGGCTACGTTGGGACAGGATCGTGCCTGTACAATGACGACGGGTCGCCAACCACTGTCGGTAATTTGATGTACTAGTAGGATCATGTCCTGTTTGTTCTTTTTCCATAACCTGTACGAGCTTGATAGGCTATCGGGACTCAACATTCCTTTGACATTTGTGTATACATTCAAGCATACAACGCTGCAAGCTAGCTCACCTTGACCCGAACTCGGCACTGCTCAGTGGTCTATTACACTATCCCATTTCTCTCCCCGGGTGCATATTGCGGTTCAACGCCGATTTCGATGTGGTTGGAAACCTCGTCTGCATCCGTTGACCCCATTTTTCTATTCGGATTGCTCTTAGCAGTGTGCCGAGTTCGGATCTCGGCCTCGTGCATGCGAACTTGACCCTTCAGCCTTCGGACTCGAACCATCGAAACGTCTGCTGTCCTCAAACCAAGAGGATTCCCGATGACGCCTACCCAACACATGGCGACCCTCATACTGTTGTACGTCCTGGGCGGACTTTTTTGGGGTACGAGCACTGACAGGGGCTAGTGAGGATGTGAGCTGGTACGGTCTGCTTATGTGTGCAGTATCTTGTCGTCCACATGTGCTTAGCTTTTGTCGTGCCGAAATACAGAAAAAAATACAAAATTCATGAAACGCAACGAGCTTTCAGAAATGATTCCGAGTAGCAGTTTGCCATTTTAGGTATGTCACTGGTACATGAGATCAGACCCTGGAACTGCGCCACCGCAAAAATGCAGTCTTTACAACTCAAAGCCCCTACTAAATAAACGCCTTGATAATGGAGATGGTGAGATGCTCCTTGCAAGGTGAGGTGGTGACTGCCTTCGGCACACACGTAGCCGAGTTCAATCTGAGTCTGAAAATACATGTGGGATGAAGATCTATTAATTTAAAGTCCGATAGGTAATCACTCCTCGATTTAGCTGAAAGGTTAGATCGTCTGCGTGGGAACCTTGAGCTTTTACCGCGAGTCCCTATCCTGAATCCCTTGATCCTACTTCCTCATGGCGGCGACGACAGGAAAGACCTCCGAACAGACAATCCAGGTGGCTCTCCCTCCATCCGTGTTCACGCTACCTCAGACCGCTCAGCTCGAGGCACTCTACACGATCATCCGAGACAGAACAACCAGTCGTGGGGACTTTCTTTTCTACTCTGATCGCATCATCCGGCTGCTCGTGGAAGAGGGTCTGAATCATCTACCTGTCGTTCCAAAGACGGTGAAGACCCCCACCGTATGTAGACTTGTCTTGGTGTTAATTTTACGGGATCGCGATCTGATTTTGGTGGATTCAATGTCCATGTGGTTGGCCGACATGTCGATTCCCTGTCTTGTAGGGTTGCGAGTACGAGGGGGTTGGATTCGAGGGAAAGATATGTGGAGTTTCTATATTACGTGCCGGAGAGGTAGGCCGTCCTTTTTATCATTTTTCTTTGTTCCCGTCTCATCTACGCCATTGTTAGGCGATGGAGGCTGGATTGCGTGAAGTATGCAGGAGTGTCCGCATCGGGAAGATTCTCATTCAAAGAGTATTGGTCTCTGATTCCCCTTTGAGAACCTCCTGACACCACTGGATTAGGATGAAGAGACCGCGCTTCCTAAATTATTCTACTGCAAAGTGAGGCTGATTTCGACCACACATTTTATTCACTTACGGCTCTGATACCAGCTTCCAGAGGACATTGCATCCCGTTACGTTCTCCTTCTTGACCCTATGCTAGGTGTGTCACCCCAAGAATTTGCTATTATATTTCCCTCACTTTGGATTAGCTACCGGAGGATCAGCTATAAAAGCTGTCGAAATTCTCAAAGACAATGGCGTTCCCGAAGAGCGCATCATCTTTATAAACCTGGTAGCCGCCGTTGTGTGACGCAATCCCAGTTGTATTTGACGTCCTTTCAGATCGCAGCCCCGGAAGGTCTGAACGTGTTTTGTACCAAGTTCCCTGCACTGCGTGTGGTATGAACCACATTTTTTTGCCGTGTGAACTGAGCATTTACGAGTGATGCGGAAGGTCACCGGTTGGATCGATAAAGGTCTCAACGAGAAGGCGTATATCATACCGGGTCTCGGTGACTTTGGCGAGAGACGGTGAGCGTGCCTGTATTTCTAACACCAGTACCATAACCTGTGGGCTCCCAGGTACTGCGAGTGATGACCTTGCGATGGTTCTGTCCTCCAGTGCGTGAACACTGTCTGCACGCAGCCAGGTAGCTTTAACTCGGGTCATTAATGCAGGCAGAACGAAAGAAACCAACGGACGTCGACACTCAATAAACATGGGCACCATCATCTCACGTCTCAACTGACATCAATTCAAGATCTCCTAAACCTGCAGGGACATGTTCAGTACAATACAACGATTGTATCAAGTTGTCAGCATAGATGCCTTGTATGCCTCACACTTCTCAGATTCATACGTGCTTGAGTAGCCATCCGCTGATGACATCTGCGGGAGATATCGGTGGGACTGAATAATCACAGTGACCACCTTTGGCCGAGTGACCGGCTCACCTTTTCCAAGTTCATATGGACCATAGCAGTACAGAATCACCAGCGACCGCAGAAACATTGCCTTGGGTAACATTATGGCACTAAGATTCAGAACGAGAGCTTCGATAGCCGCGGGGTAGAGCTCGGCCACGTCGCCTGCACGATACACCGAATCAGAATGCCGAGTTTAGTTGGTGATACCACAACCCCCTCACCAACGAGAATCCCCACGTCTCGAGAAAAAGGCTTGACGAGCGTCAAATGGTACTCGATCGTTCCCTGTCCGATGCCGTGGTCCCTCGCGAGACGGACGACGCGCTGTTGGAGGTGTGCAAGGGTCGCGGATACACGCTTCGCTCGCTCGGCGTGTCCCGGAGCCGTCGCAGGCAGTGGGAACCTCGCTCGAAAGTCGTCGCGCGCGATCGCAACGAGCGCTGCTACCGTGTTCATCAGCGGGACGAATGGTGCATCGGTCGCGGTACGGACGCCGTCTGGGGACGCAGACGCAAGCACCTCGTGGAACGCTGTGCCCAGTGCTGCGGTGATGTTGGTCACGATGCCAAAGAACCGGATGGTTCTGCCGGTTTCCCCGGAGAGGGGAGCCTCAAGAAGCCGTTGGAGTAGTTCAAGCCCGCTCGCTTGGGAGTTTGGTGGCGGTCGAGTTTCTGGTTGAGCCTTGTTGGCCGTCGAGAGGACAAGCGACGCTTTTCGTGCGGTAAGCCAGGACCACCAGTTAGTACTCCTGGAGGTCACGACACTGTTTTTGGGAAAGAAGGAAACGGACTGTTGGCCGGACAGAGATAAGCTTCACATGTTCATCAGACCAAAATAAATCCTCGGGTATATCAGTGTACACACAAACGAGTACCGCCCACTGGCACTTCCCAACTGTGTTCAGGGGTTAGTTGTATTCCCCATACACAGAAGAGACGAACGCGACGTCAGATTTGACGACAATCTCGGTCTTTTTCTCTCCGTGCAGCGCTCCCTGGCCGTCGGAACCCGTGAGGTGGAGAAGACATGGAAGAGCCATTAAAAAAAGAACAGACAAGTGTGGACGCATTTTTTCGAAAGATGAGCAGAGAGCGTGCCAGCATACGTCCACCTTGAATGCTATATACCTCGCCCATGGGTCCCTGCCAGGCAGGCTGTGTACAGGGAGTGTTCAAGGGCGTACCCGATGCCGCTCGACCGTTGGCTTGCTGTGATGGAAGCCACCCAGACCACTAGCCGCCAAGTCTCGTGGGACTCGACCTGGTAGATCAAAATTTGATTCATGACCGCTCTAGACTTTATACCATTGACCTGTGCTTTGGCTTCCATAGGGTCGAGGAAAATGGTTGGAGGCGTTCCCAGCTATCAACAAATTGGCAAGGTGTATGTGTTGGAAAGAGAGAGAAAGAAAAGGTGTTGTGTTGAGTTTTGGCTCCGATGTCCAAGTTCATCTCTCCCATCACGCGAGCACGGCCATGGGCAGCTCGGACGACTTGGCTGTCATCGCCGAGTGTGCTTCCCGTTCAGAGGTGTAGAAAGTACGCCCAAGTTCGCCAGACGACTCCAGCAGGAGCTCGGGACAGGTCCGCTGTAGGGGTGCGTCTTCTGCTACAGGGCCAAAAAGACGGCTGTCGACGTGACCCAGGTATTCACACCGACTGCCGCTGCGTTGTTCGTGGCCACTGGAGTCGGCCTGTTTTATTACTTCCAGTATGAAAAGCGAAAGCAGCAGGAGAGAAAAGGTCCGTCCATGCGTTACGCCGCAGCACCGCGCCAGTGAACCTTCATATTATAGAGAAGGAGCTCGAGTCTCGTTCGGTCGGACGACCCCATGTCGGCGGTCCGTTCACGCTCACCACACACCAAGGCAAACCGTTCTCGGAGGAGGACCTGCTAGGAAAATGGAGTTTCGTCTACTTTGGGTTCACCAACTGTCCTGATGTCTGTCCCGCTGAACTCGACAAGGTTGGGGAGTTTCTCACCACGTTGGGTTCGCTTTTGTCCTATCCCTGCGATACGCTGACTCACCCTGTTGGCCGTAGAATCGGAATATGGACAGATTTTCCAACCAGTCTTCATCTCTGTCGACCCAGCTCGTGACGACACCGCTCAAATGAAAAAGTATCTCGCCGACTTCCACCCCCGGATCGTTGGGCTTACAGGGGATTATCCCTCCACCAAGTCTGTCTGCAAAGCATACCGGGTGTATTTCTCCACTCCGCCAAACGCAGACCCCAAGGGCGACTACCTCGTGGACCATTCGATTTATATTTACTTGATGGATCCAGCCGGCAGATTTATGGAGGCTTTTGGACAGAATAGTACACCCAGGGACGTGGTAGAGAGGGTCAAGAAGGAGATTGGAGAGTGGGAGAAGGAGACCGGTCGTAGAGTCTGATTCACACCCCACGCTAGAGTATCCACATGTAATCAACATTGGCTCACGCGTCGCTGCACTGGGTTATGAGTGGGTCCGGGAGAAGCAAAGTCTATACAAGCTTGTCGGGTATGAGACCGATTCTATTCCTCGAGTTCCTCCGCTTGCTGAGCTCTCAGCTTTGACATCTTCCTCATTCGACGCATCAGGCTTGAGAGGCGTTCAGACGATGGCCGGTCTCTGAAAACAGCGGTCACTTACTCGTCGTATTGGCATCTGTCAGAGTGAGAGAGAGCAGTCAATAGCCCGTTCATGAGGACAAGGAAAAAATTTGATTCACTTTTCATAACCGTGTCTCTCGTTCTCGCATTCCCAGGGGAGATAAAAGTTCTTTCTTCGGCAAGTGTTCAGTGGTATCAGCAGCCTGGTTTGTAAACCACGCTGATCAGTTGGCCGCACACACGGGAGAGAGAGGGAACATACGCGGAACACTGGTCTCTCCATGCAACTGGCAGCTTTGCGGCTTTGAGTTCCTCCTGGGATGCGGTATGTGCAGACACCATTGTCGACGAGGTGACGACGGCGGATAAACACGGCGGGATTGGGTGTGGCTGTGCTGTCACAACTGAGCCAGTACTGATGCTAACATGGCACGGATTGCTTGGACTGCCCTTCTGAGCACGCTTACGCCGGTGGCTCGTTGCGTTTCATTACTGACTTTGGTAGACAAAAGCTGCGCGCGTAAACGGACCGTGCCACTTCAAACCTGAGCTCCTCTTGCAGCATTTGCACGAGGATGATGTGCGATTGATTGAGCCTTCTAGTCCCAACTGGCCTTGTCATACATTAACGGCCAGACTTGACAAAGGAGAAAGTGTACACTTTTGTGGAATGTTTAGTAGAGATTTGGTAGACATTTTCTAAGAGATTTGGTAAACACTTTGGTAGTGTGAACTCGCCGTAATGCCTTCACTTTCTGGAGTTATGGTCACGTGGTGTCGCACCAACTCCGGGTCCGCGCCATTCTCTCGTTATCAGGTCATGGAAAATCACTAGTGGCTCATTGGACTGAGACGTCTGTATACGGGTACGGGTTTGCAAATCGCACACCGTACCCGCACCCGCCATACCCGTACACCCGCCACCCGCAGTGTTGCTCCCACCCGTGCTATACCCTAGACATCTGCCATGAGGTCTCGTAAGTTATTACCAATAACTTACGAGACCTCATGGCAGACGTCTCAGTCCAATGCCCACCTTATCCCACTAGTACCCAAACGTCTCAGTGATGCTCCCCGAGTATACATTAGCGGACGACGTCTCAACTGACCTCAATCGCCTCCAAGTCAGCAAGGTGTGTGTGCTTTCATGCTCGACAGATCAAAGGAAATGATTTGCGAGCTTCTCACAGTTCCTCAATGGTACGCTTCGCTTAGCCCTGATGTCCTCGGCACTGATGCTCTTGCTTATAGTTGCTGCGTTGGCTATTTTCGTATGTGCAGAACTGTCACAGCGCTGATTGCATCTAACTACTCTCCCCGCAAAGGCATTCGATTATTGCTTGACATTTTCTACCGAGGTCCTTCATTTTCGTTTGTGCATTCAGTCATTCTCAACGACGATAGGTAGAATATGTATGGGGTACAGAGTGGGGACTGACACGCATCGTATTCACACTGTCAAGATACCTCCCGTTTATATCCTGTCCCCTGACTTTCTATGGTCTGTTTTACTATCCTGTCTCTATCGGTTGTCTGAAGATTTCGTTATCACTCAGACGTCCTGGTCAACGAAGGCGTGAGTGCTTCCATTGCACTTGCCGGTAGATCGTCTTGAACGTCATTTCCAGTGTGGAAGCTTTATTGTTGCTCTGGATGGTCTCGTCATGTTCCAATGCATTTTCTGCGCTTGCTGACGTTCTCTCTTAGTCTTCTATATTTCCAGTATCATCTTTGCAGAAGGAATCTTGATGCTCCGCACGTATGCTCTATGGGGTCGCAGTAAGAGGGTGTTTATTTTCCTACTGCTGTTGGCAGGGGTGAGTCTGTTCCGGTGCATATGTGCGCCGGTAGAACCTGCTTGACGGACTTTGCACATTTTCAGGCGTTCATTGCAGCTGCTGAGGTGTTGTCGACACTAGTCGACACTTCTTTACCTGGCGACTCCACCTCAATCTATCGTCAGTTTGTCCAATTCGTATGACACGTCGCTAAAGGGATTTGTGACAGAATTCTATCCATCCCTGTGTGCTCACCAATCGTCAAGAAGTGCCACATTTCAATATGTCTTTCTGATGGCATACGAGATCAGTACGTTCTCGTTATGGCTCTCTGTCACATTAAATCTTATTTTTGTCCAGCCCTTCAGAGCATGAATTCCTGGAGGAGGTTCCGAACATACCGCAACATCCATAGTAGAACGTTGGATACACTGTATTGGGATGGGATCATGTATATGTGGTGGATTATTGGTGAGCGATCTCCCTGCCATGGAGTGGCTTCTTTGATTGGGAATAATTACCCAGTATTATCCGCGGCTAACTTGGCCGTGGAGGTCGGTGCACCGGTGAGTGTGTATAACACCATGCTTAGTTTCACAGAAGCATATTTCCTGCAACAGGTTCCATATATTCCTGCATTACACACGTTTGTATTCTTTTTCGTGTTCAAAGGAACTGCAGTCTCTCACATTGTGTTGTTCCGTACCAGCGCTCAGGTGGCGAGTCACAGCCTGCTAGCTTCTCGCATCTTTTTCAACCTAAGAAAAGGCGATAAGCAGATCACCCCGCTTGAGGACGTGCTTTCGCTCGAAAGTTTGCATTGTAAAACTGTGTTGACAGCTGACGCTACAACACAAGCAGAAACAGTGGACATGGCATGATTGTCCATCACATCGTTCTTGAACACTATTTTAATTTATGTGTTATTGCATTCGGGAGGGTTGGCGCATGTACAATAGCTGGTCACCCAACACTGGGTTCCTCGTTTCTTCTGTCCTCCTGTCTCGCCCGAGGGCATGTAAAACAGAACCGCGTCCGAGTTTCGTCGATCACTAGGATGCAGTGTTAGAATTGTGACAACTTGACACCCACTCTGACCGTCACAACTAATTCATTGGTCAACTCTACTAGAGTTTCATGATTTACTAGCATTGATAGGAGACGCCCTCACAGTGAGTTGGTCCCCGTTCAATGCATACGTGGCCCTTTCACGCGCATTCGAATGTGAGGAGATTTTGCCAATGAACCTTCCATGAGACATCCCTCCCAAGATCTATGAAAAGGCTGTTGTTTACAGCAATCACATGGTCGTTACGGAAATTAAGTTGGGCGCGTTCGAGGGGGACAGGGACAGGGCGTATCAGCACGGGGATGCCGGAGGGAAAGACGCACGCGTTCGGGAATGTCGTCACGGATTAACTATACAGGAGTCTAGTAGCAAGCTGTATATGGCTATTGTTTGTGTATGTGTGTATTACACGAAAAGACCTTGCCTGGTGACTACTTGACTAGGGTACATTACAGACCCTACAGTATACTCTTTCAACTACGATGATCGTCCTCTCCGTTTGTGGGGATGCTTGGGGTATGTCGTTTCTCGCCGATGTTGTCACCTTTGACCGATGCTGACACCGTTTACCCTATCTAGACAGATAGGGCACTAGTGGGTAAACGGTGTCAGCATCGGCGAGAAACGACATACCCCAACATCCCCACAAACGGATACCCGGGCAAAGAGAAGAACCCGTAGTACGTGAATCACGTACTACGTGTTCTTCTCTTTGCCCGGGTATCCGTTGTAGCTCGATGTGTTTCCATTCCAGTGTCTGCCCTTTCTCAATAAGAGCTCATGTCAGCTATCTGAACCCTCGATACTTCCCTTCATTCTCTGGTGTCTGAGCGATGCTCCCCGAACCATCAGCAGACGACGTCCTAACTGACCTTATCCGCTTCCAAGTTAGCCAGGTATGTATACTTCCATGCTCGACAGATCAAATTAGATAACTTGCGAGCATCCGCTTCTCACAGTTCTTCAATGGTATGCTCCATATTGCCCTAGTCCCCCTCGCACTCATCTATTCCTGTTGTAGTTGCTGCGTTGACTATTTTCGTATGTGCGATGCGGCCACAACGCTGATTACATCTAACACTCATCCCGCAAAGGCATACGATTATTGCTTAACATTTTCTACCGAGGTTCTTCACTTCCATCTTCACATCCAATCACTCTCAATGACAGAATCAGGTGGAATGCGTATGGGGTACAAAGTGGGGGCTGACACGCATCGTGTTCACACTATCAAGATACCTCTCGTTTGCTTCCTGCCCCATGAGTTGCTATTGTCTGTTTCACTGTCTCATCTCTATCGTCTCTTTCGGCTGTCTAATGACATCGTTATCACTCAGACGTCCTGGTCAACGGAGGCGTGAGTGCTTCCATTTGACTTGCCGTGGATCGTCTCCAACGTCATTTTCAGTGTGGGAGCTTTAGTGTCGCTTTAAATGGTTTTGCCATGCTTCAATGCGTTTTACGCGCTTTCTGACATTCTCTCAGTCATTTTCACTGCCAACGTCGTTTTTGCAGAGGGAATTTTGATTATACGCACCTATGCTATGTGGGGTCACAGCAAGAAAGTGCTCATTTTCCTATTGCTGCTGACGGGGGTGGGTCTTACTTTGCCAATGCATACGGGTGTCAGTGGAATTCGATGGCTTCTATACATTTACAGGCAATCATTGCGATTTCTGAGACATTAACGTCATTAATCAAAATCTCTTCACCCGGGGACTCCACCTCAATATTTCGTCAGTCCAATCAATGCATAAGACAAGTCACTAAAGTGTGTCGGAACAGGATCATATCCATCTGAATGTGCCGGCCCATCATCGAGAAATGACGCATTTCAGTATGGTTTCCTGATGCTGTACGAGATCAGTACGTTCTTGTTGTGATCCTCTGTCGCATTATCTCATTCTCTTCCAGTCCTTCAGAGTATGAATTCCTGGAGGCGGTTCCGAACATACCGCAACTCCCGAAGTAGACTGTTGAATACACTCTACTGGGATGGGATGATGTATATGTGGTGGACTATTGGTGAGCGATCCCTCTATCCCGTGGAGAAGCTTCTTTGGCTGGAAACACGTTGACTAGTGTTGTCTGCGGTCAACACGGCCGTGAAGGCTGCTGCACCGGTATGTGTATAACGCCATGCTTAGCTTCCTAGCGTCGATCAAGTTTCTTCCAACAGATTGCATATGTTTCTGCGCCGAATACGTCCGTATCCTTCTTCATGCACATGTCCGAGATACGCGCAGTTTCTCATCCTGTGTTGTTCCGTCACAGCGCTCAGGTGGCGATTCAAAGCCTCCTAGCTTCTCGGATTTTCTTTAACCTGAAACGGGTTGATGAACGGACCGCGACACTTGGGGGCGACATTTCGCTCGAAACTGTGCGTTTTCGAGCTGCAGCAAGAGCAGGTGCTACGACACAAGCGGAAACAATTGACATGGCGTGACTGTACATCATAAACGCTTTCGAAAACGTTGATTTGGTTTGTCAGTGCATTCGGTCTCGAGTCAGTAAGCTCGTAGTCGTTTAAAGAGGATCACATATTGGTGGGTGTGCGGTGGGTGTCTCAACAGTGTCCTGGTAGCACTGAACGACTAACTTGATATATCCCCCTCTCATGCATAACACCAAACTTCGCAGCCGTCCCCATCCACACTCAGCTTGACCAATGGTAGAGGCGCGAGGACGTGTGCAACAATAGGTAGATTACGCCCAAATCTAATCCGCCCCTTGACCCACGACTTGAACTGCTCGTCCGTCAAAAAGTGGTACTTGGGTTCATCCCAAGGGCTCCCGCTAAAGGAGACGGTAAAGCCAAGCTTGGTCACCACCCTCGATGTAAAAGCGGCGAGGTTGATTTCCTGTGGCACACGGAACATCCAGGTGTCGTCCGTCGAGGGGACAAACACCTTGATGATGATCTGCTCCTGTATGGGAGCCCACTTGTTGGCTGCTTCGTGCGCGGGGACGTGCTCGTTAGATTTGAGCTCAACCGTGGACCTGGACTTGGTCATTGGTCTGCGAAGGAGAAGGTCAAGGGAGGCATATCCGTCAGCGACGGCGTGAACGAGGTTGCTGAACGAGATCGAGTGCTTTATGAAAGATCGCTGATGACTGCGTTTGAGGTGCTTAGGGAGAGGCTTTTCGACGCCTGAACCCGGGCGATCGCTATACGGTCCAGGAGAAGAACCCACTTCATCGATCATGGATAACAACACGTCGGAATGCGGCGACTCATCGATCTCTTTCTTCAGAAGAGATGATTTCTCATCGTCCGACGTCGTGTTTGGAAAGTTCAACATAGGTTCGGACACTGAGTGTACGTATCCCAGTTCGGTGGTACCATTCTCCATGTGGTCGCTCCAGCTGGTCGATCCAAAACGTCGTGATGTCTGGAAAGTGAATGTCCCATGATCGTGGCTCTTTGTGATGATACGACCGTAACGGCGAGAGGACATCCTCGCTGGTGTCCTAAACTTCCAGATACGAGGTGAAAGAAGCGATTGGTTTTGTGTGGTATCTGATAAAGGAGGTCCAGGATCAGGTTTCCTAACGGTGGCCTTGCGTTCGAGTTTGATCTGAGGGATTACTGGCATTGAAAGCAAGAGAGGGTGCACATCCTGATGGGCAGAATCCATGCTATATAATGAGTCATCCTCTCCCTTGAAATCACTCGGTTCGATGTGCCCAGAGGTGTTGCAAGAATCCTCGCGTGTGGCGGGTGTCTTCTCGAGATGACCATCGGCCATATCGCACCACGTACGGGCACCAGGAGTATCAATGACGGTGGTACTTTGGCTGGGACGAACGGCTGCAGATATATCATCGTCACTGGGGAGGCTAGCGATGTTGCCCATAGTACGTGCGGATACAAATTTCGCGAACCAAGATTCCCTCAGGCAGTTTGTTGAGGATATAAGCTGCGGCTCAGAGACATTCCTTGAACGCCAACACGTCCCCCCTCTCGAGGAGAGTGATCCACACCTGTCATACGTGAACAGAACTCGTCCACAGTTTCTCGGCTCGCGTGGCGTCTTAGCAAGTCAATCAGAATGCAGGGTATTATTGAGACGACGAAGCGTACAGTCGATAACTCTGCATTTCTTGCCTTGAAGATTGGATATCGGGAGAAGTCGAAAGCGTCATTAAGGAGTGGATCGTTGAAATGAGCGTCGGTAGGCATGGGGACGGTTGATGAAACAAGTGGGGTACAGACCCGACTGACGACTCTAGACTATATATTACCTTGTCTCGTGGGATGTCAGCCTCACTGGCCCGGACGGCTGACAACATGATAGTCGATATCATGAACACGGTTGACGAGATTCTTCGGCAGCTGCAAAGTATCAACGTGAACGGACCTAGCACGTGTGTTAGTTCAACGTCTCGAGACTGTGATCAAGCCTACATGGGTTGTCGACTGAGGTTAACCGAGGCTACGAGAAGTAGCATCTTTGATGATCACTACAGATGCGAAGTATTGGAACGGTAGCGGCTGACAATGACGGAAGGTAGACTACGTGAGCGACGTGAGACATGGGCGAAAGCGCACAACACTTCCCGGCGATCTATGATCCCGTAGAGATGAGGTGAGCTGCAACGGTGGGCGGCTAGCCTCGCAGCGTAAGACTCTTCCAACAAGATATAGCTCACCAGAGTGAGATGACGCTGAGAGGCGTGACTTTGAAGGGGTGAGCGAAAAGTCACAGAAGGGAGTGATGCGGTGCGAGCAACGGCTGAAACAACGAGTAGGAGCGTCGAGAAGTCCCAGCCTTTCGTTTGTCGAGTGTAATAGTGGTGATGGGAGCGAAAGCAGGAAGCGATGCCACGTCTTCTAAGATCCGATTCTAACCCTTCAGAGTAGCAAAGTACAGCTTGTGCCTTGAAGTGACAGGTCGCGGTTCTCGAGTCGCTCCCGTGCTAACCACAATATATATTTCCCTTGCGAACTTGCTGATTCGGGACCGAATGCACTGACAAACCAAATCAAAGTTTTCGAAAGCGTTTATGATGTACAGTCACGCCATGTCTATCATTTCTGCTTGTGTCGTAGCACCCGCTCTTGCTGCAGCTCGAAAACGCAAACCTTCGAGCGAAAACTCGCTCCCAAGTGTCATAGTCTGTTCATGAACCTGTCTCAAGTTAAAGAAAATCCGAGAAGCTAGGAGGCCTTGAATCGCCAACTGAGCCCTGTGACGGAACAACACAGGATGAGAAACTATGCGTATCTCGGACATATGCATGAAGGAGGATACGGACGTAGTCAGCGCAGAAACATATGCAATCTGTTGGAAGAAAATTACTTAACACTAGGACGCTAAGCATCGTGTGATATACATACTGGCGCAGCAGCCCTCACGGCCGTGTTAGCCGCAGACAACACTGGTCAACATGTTCCCAATCAAAGAAGCTTCTCCGCGGTATAGAGGGATCGCTCACCAATAATCCACCACATATACATCATCCCATCCCAGTACAATGTATTCAACACTCTACTGTGGTGGTCACGGTATTTTCGGAATCGCCTCCAGGAATTCATACTCTGAAGGACTGGAAGAAAATAAGATCCAACGCAAGAGGATCATAACAAGAACGTACCAATCTCGTACACCACAAGTAGGCCGTACTGAATTGCTCCACTTCTCGATGATGGGCCGGCGCATTCAGGTGTATAGAATTCTGTTCCGATAACCTTTAGCGACTTGTCATATGTATTGACTGGACTGACGAAAGTATGAGGTGGAGTCCCCCGGTAAAGAGAACTCAACTAGCGTCCCTAACACCTCCGCAGACGAAATGAATGCCTGTTAATGCATAGAAGCCGTCGAATAGGTTCCACTGACACCCATATACATTGGCCAAGTGAGACTCACCCCTGTCAGCAGCAATAGAAAAATGAGCACCTTCTTGCTGCAACCCCACAAAGCATATGTGCGCAACATCAAGATTCCCTCTGAAAAGACGACGTTGAACATGTAGAAGACTAAGAGAGAATGTCAGCAAGCGCAGAAAATGCATTAGAGTATGACGAGACCATCCAGGGCAACAATAAAGCTTCCACACTGAAAATGAGGCTCGATACCATCCACCAGCAAGTCCAATGGAAGCACTCACGCCTTCGTTGGCCAGGACGCCTGAGTGATAATGACGTCATCAGACAACTGATAGAGACAATGGAGAAAGGATAGTGAAACAGACCATAGAAGGTCAGGGGGCAGGATATAAACGGGAGGTATCTTGATAGTGTGAATACGATGCGTGTCAATCCCCACTTTGTGCCCCATACGTATTCTACCTGACTCCGTCATTGAGAGTGATTGAATGTGAAGATGGAAATGAAGAACCTCGGTAGAAAATGTTAAGCAATAATCGTATGCCTTTGTGGGGTGAGTGTTAGATGTAATCCACGCTGGACGGTACTGCACATACGAAAATAGCCAACGCAGCAACTACAGCAGGAATAAATGAGTGTGAGGGGCCCTGGGCTAAATGGAGCACACCATTGAGAAACTGTGACGAGCATCCGCTCGTAATTTAATTCTCTGTGAACTGAAGTGCGCACACCTTGCTGAATTGGAGGCGGACAAGGTCAGTTAGGACGTCGTCTGCTAATGTATACTCTGGGAGCATCGCCCAGATGACGCCCGAGACCTAATTGCGAAAGGAGCACCAAAACCGCCTATGGTTAATATACTGGGCAAAGAATTACGCAGCAGTAAAGTTTTCGCCATTTGGTATGGCACAGGCAGAAAAGTCAGCAGCGCTCGCTGTGTAGGAGCTCTGCTGTATTACCATAACTGGCGGAATTACATAATCAATATATGCTGACGCTTGCCTAGTTGAACAACTCTAGCTCATGATCATTAGATTGCAGTTCAGGGCTATACCACGACACCGGTTTGATCAAGATGCACAGTCGCGCGATTGCGCATCTTATCGCCCATCGACGTCGGAGCCCGAAAACCCGCTTTGGCCGATCGGCGGCACGACGATGGTCCAAAGCTATCGAGCTCTGCTGTATTACCATAACTGGCGAATTACATAATCCATATATGCTGACGCTTGCCTAGTTGAACCACTCTAGCTCATGATCATTAGATTGCGGTTCAGGGCTATCCCACGACGACCGGTCAAACAAGTCCTTGGCTTGGCACAACATACTCGAGCCGAATTCTTCCGACTTCTTATTGCGAATGCGTGGCAGAATCCACATCCTTCCAGTAATGTGGCTCCTCGCAAGCCCGCATCAGTGAAGCGGTTGCTGGTAGTCGGTGGTAGCCAATGGTTTTGATTGGCCCTGACGACTACTGTAACCGTTTCACTGATGCGACAGAGCACGGAAATGGTCCACACACTTCGAGCCTCGAGGGGGTCGCAGCACGGCATATTCGGAGTTCCTGTGATACCCTAATATATGGGGAACAAAACTCAACTTACTCGTAGCTCGTTCATATCAATTGAACGAAAAATGAGGCTCGAACGATTTCAACATGCGAACCACCTTGTCATCAATTCATTTCACGTTTCGGGGATGGTCCGCGGTGCTCACGGATAAGACAATACCACAAACGTACCATATGATCTCGATGGAGCATGCGACTTTCCGCTCCTCGGAATTGCAGCTTGCCAGCTGTCTCTGGCCCAGTGATGGCAGGACGCGTCTGGGCAACAATCCAGCATTCTTACCTCGTCGCTACCTCAGCCCTAATCTCACTCTACTTGGGGGGATGTTAGCGGTAAGACTGCCAGCACCTGCATCTCCAAGTCTTGGCCGTGTGCTGTACACGACGGACTAAATGGCATTATTCAACATCACGTCCGCGTGGCCAGCGATCTATGAACTTTGCTCTGGTGGCATGACATCATCTGCACTCTACGTGGCATCCATATTCCACGTCTTCCTTTCCTCCGTGCCTCAAATGGCATTATTCAACATCACGTCCGCGTGGCCAGTGATCCATGAGTTTCGCTCTGGTGGCACGACATCGTCACTCTACGTGGCATCCAGATTCCACGTCTTCCTTGCCTCCGTGCCTCAGGACGTAGCGGGTAAACTTATGCCAAATGGGTCGTGAAGTTAATCCAGGCAATCGCGTGTGTCCCTTCTTAAGTCAGGTTTGAGTCAAGAACGTGAGCCCGTTCCACTCCTTCTTATCGTTGTCATTCTCTCCTCCCCTTAGTTGATGATGCCATCCCGCCGCCGCCTGCAGCAGTATGCCATCGCAATCAGTATACTCAGTATATTCCAGAACACTGCCGAAGGTGTGGTGTCCATCGTTTTTGGCGCTGAATCGTCCTCGCGCTCTCTCGTCTTTTATGGCCTTCAGTCCGCCGTCGAGGTCGTCTCAGACTTCCTCGTTGCATGGCGCTTCCTCTGTGTCAGAAAGTCGGGCGACGAAATAGAGAGCATAGACAAAACGTCCCCGCAAATCATCCGGTAAACCCCCTTCTACACGCTAACGACCAACCAATCACTCCTCGCTCACCGCATTTTAAAAATCTCCACAGAATTGAATACATCACAACAATCATTATTGGTGCTCTCCTCGTCACCCTTACTATTGCTGCTATTGCCACCTCAGGTGCTTCACTCGCAGCACATGACCACCCTTCCACGGCCCTCCCTGCCCTCCTTATCGCCGTGAGTGCCACGGTCATCACGTTCGTCTTCTATCTCGCCAAACGCTACCTTGCCCGCGCTCTCGACTCTAGCGTCATGAACGGTGAAGCCGTTTGTGCGCTCTGCTGCATGCAACTCTCTGTTGTCCTGTTCGTCGGGTCGCTGATTCATCGGGTGTGGAAAGGTGGATGGTGGGCCGACGCGGCGACGACGATCGCGATTGGCATGATGTTTGGTTGGGAGGGTGTCAAGATGATCCGCTGGGCGCGGAACAAAGACTTTGATGGGGGTTGTTGTGCACATCGTCATGCCAAAGATGAGGCCACACCTGAATGTACTACGCCGTCTGTGGAAGCGGAGCACATAGATCCAGAACAGAAACACAGCCCCTGTCTCCCTTCCATTCACTATTGTGGGCCCTCCAAGAAAGAGGAACCTATTGACAGGGAACAAGCCTGAACATGCCAACCGCCGGGTTACGCTTCATGCTTTGAATTCTTGGATCCTGGTGACCAGCAGGCGAGACCCATATTTCCTCCCGACAGATAAATTCTACGAGGGCAGAGGTCTGTCTAGATCACATGTTTCCCCTCCGACAAGCAATGTATATATTCTCAATGTTTTTTAAAAATAAAATCGTTCTTCATCTTTATGATCGAAAATAGAGGCCCACCATGGATACGTTCCATGTTTGACCCCCGACCTCACTGAGCGGTGTTCTCGGCGATGCTCCGCCAATATCGACATTGCAACCTGATCCACCAAATGAGATAATCGACAGTGCTCATGCGCAGCGATTCAGCAGGGCACTGTCAGTTGCGTATACCAGTGTCACTGAGCTGCTCGATTACTAGGCTTACTAGTAGATTCATAATCGAGTCTGATACTATAAGCAAAACGGCAGCACCGCTTTTTTTGGACAAGTGATCAGCATCCGTGGGAAAACCGGCCATAGCAGCCCCTATCCTGACATTTTTTTAGATCTGGTCACGCCGGACAAGGTAATGACACTGCGCCGAGCTGTTAGCTGCCTTCTTGCCAGGCCAAGATCTTATCAGGGCGGCACCGCTTTTTCGTATCGATCATCGTCCACTGCATCAGCGCCTGCTGCCTCTCCCTCTCCTTCCCTTTTCACAACCCGGAGAACTATGGCTTCACTTGCAGCTGAGAGGTATTTGGCAGACAAGACGCCACCAATTTGCAGAGTCGAAGTCGCCAAATCCTTCTCTCAACTCACGTCCGTCTTTCTCTTTCATTAAACCCAATGTTCTCACAGAATGATAGTGAAAAGGAAAAGTTGTATGCACACTATATTGGTCAGGCGTCATGGGCCGGGGCTCGCATCATTCAGGACCAATGGACGCCACAAGCGACCAGCCTCTACGATCTCTTGATTCTCACCTTCAGCACCAACGGCAAGTTGACCGATCTCAGCATTCTACAAGAAAAGTCTGGCGTTAGCCAACAAGCCTTTGAAGATCTCCTTCAGTACACTATGCAGGTTCGCCCGAACTCATCTTTACATTCCATTCCCCCCTTTCATTCAAATATATCATAGGTGTTGCATAACTTGGTGAACTACAAGAGCTTTGGCTTCACCAAGATCATTCCTCGTATTTCTGAGGACGACTTTGCCAAGATTGTTGCGGTCTCCTCAAATGCATCTAATGCGGTCCCACTCTTCGATCAAGTCAGTCATCTCAAACCCCTTTTGCTTTGAACTGCGTGCGAACCTGACCCAGCTCAGAGTACATATATATTCTGCAACGCCTGAGAATTCATTATCCATCGGAAAGCGTTCAGAGGGTCACGTGTCCAACTACTACCTGGGTGGAGTGATTACGGATGAGGAAGTCGCTACCGTGCAACAGGCTGCTGAAAAGCATGGGGTTG
>JBBPQW010000434.1:0-20319 GCA_038092695.1 Boletus rubropictus
GGACTGTCACTGCTTCCACCACATACAGATCTAATCCGGCCACACCCAGAGATCCTTGCAACAGAAGTGGAACCATTCAGTCATCTTGGACCACCTCTAAGAAACCTCATTCCTTCGCTTTCTCAACTGCCTCCTCAGCAGTGGAGCTCAGGACATTGGGGTCTCTTTTGAGGATTTTCTTTGGTTGTTCCTCATCAACCTTTGTTTCTTTGGTCGGATGAATACTGTTTTGCCCGAAGGATACTCTATTCTTGGCAAGTTCTTCACCTCTTTGGTCTTCGAGGTGGGCTTCTTTTCATCTTTCTTTTTAGTGGTGAGAAGAGCCACTATCTTGCCAGAGCGAATGGCGACTATCTTTCCTAAGGGGTATTCTATCCTTGGAACCTCTGAGATATCATCAAAGTCTTTGATCAGGAGTACACTATATCTATTGGCACTCGTACTGCTACTAGGTACAGGGGACTTCATAGCTACTTCTTTTGTAGGTTTTTTACTATGGTCCCTACATGGCCATTTTCCACCACACTTTGCACACTCTATCCTAGGACCCTTGATCTCAGATGAGGTGGAGGAGGTGACTTTCTCCTTCTTGGAACCTTGGACCTCTTTAGGTGCTCTGTGCTCTGCAGCAGGCAGCCTTGCCTTCGGTTTCTGGGACTGTTTTGGTAATGCCCAGTCCCGGGCAGTGGTGATGGACACAGGCGTATCCAAGGCTCTTGTGACGTATGAAGAGATATTGCTCTCATCACCAGAATTCTCATCTTGATGCAGCTGACTGCTGCATCCTATGCCCATCATCTTGGCGATCTGTTGGGTGGAGGTATTAGAGGCGAAAAGTGTCACCATTTCACTTGAAGAGAGTGTTGTGGTTGCTGCATAGATTCCGGCCTCTGATACTGGGGTTTCAGGAGTATATAAGGGAGCGCATACTAGTGCTATGGAGGTGTTGGAGGCGAGAGGAATGTCCTCATCCTCATCATCATCCCATGTGTCACCACTAATGGGGGCGCAAGCTTCTTGGTGTGCGCGCTTGTGAGTGCACTTTGAATCGGGATTTTGGTACCAAAGTACTGCGGCGTCGAGGGATGCTTCATCCCAGTTGGAGTGGGGGCCATATGTAACCCTTTGGCCAGAGGGGAAGAGGATGATGGCCATGTTGTTTTAGCAGTTGGCTATACTGCTAAGTCAGGGCTGTAAGAAGGGATCACTATATCCGAGTACCTAAAGTCCTCAGTAAATGTGACTTCTAAAGGCTCAAGATCAAAAGCAGGAATGTGGTAGGGGAAGAAACTCAACTTTGTTGATGGTCTCCTTGAATGTTCTTCTTACTGCTTGAGGGGTAGAAGGCGTCCACAGAACACAGTTCTTGTAGACCAGAACTGAGAAGACTTGATAGATGGATTAAGGCCTGGTATAGAACAATGCTATAATGCAGCGAGAATCTGCAACTGTGGGGACCAGATGTGTCATCTATCCCTAGATGCCTCAGCAGCCCTAGCACAGGTAAGGGGTAGGCAATACCAGTGTCCATCCAAATAAACCCAGGACGAGGGTGTAACAATCAGATAATGGTGATTCACTGACAGATGTCAAGTGTCTGTGCACTGGTCTCACTTAACCCTGCGATCCGGGTATGTCTTCAGGTGAAGTGCCCTTGGATGGAAAGGTGGGTGACTTTGTGCAAAGAGCGCTCGGTCGGAATGGTGGGAGAAGAAGAAAGACTTAAGAGAAAGCCTAACGGCTAAAAGGAAACTATCTCCAGCTTGAAGGAAGCAGGATAGGCAAGACTTGAAGGATTGGGTGTGGGCTTTTGATAGCACCAGGAGAGACTAGCCATGCTTGAAGGAAGCAGACTAGGTGAAGCGAACTTGAGGGGGCAGCACAAAGTGTACCATCACGCCCTAGACTTGAGAGTTGGAGCGAGATGCTCAACAAGCTCTATGTGATAGTGTAAAAAATCGAAGTGGTAAGCTGGTCGCTGTGAAGAACAGCGAGCAGTGAAGAAAAGAGTACACTTGGTATTATATCAGGATCACACCTCAAAGTGAGATGGCCTAAAGCGATGAATACCAAGTGTAAAGAAGTACAACAATATCTACCAACTACTTATATACTAACTACTTGGATGTGCATGGACCAGCTTAGGACAGGTCATGGAATATGGTGGAATTTCTATGGTAAAGGAGACCTATGCCCTAGTGGCTGTGCAATAAGATAAGATAAGATGAAATTAGATTAGATAAAGGGAAAATGGAAAGAGATGGGGTTGTATAGTACAGATAGAGAGAAAGGAAAATGATGGTCCTAACAGAGAGGTTTGATGCAGCATCGTAAAACATGTAGTGTTCATGCCATGGCAGAAGCAGAACATATTTCCCAAGGAGCCTCCATTGAAATGGATCAGACAGGGCACAGATGAATCCTGGATACTCATCACCCATTTTTTATTCCTTATTCCACTAACTTTCATTCCAAGTCACTGATTCTCCAAATATATTGGCAGTTCCAATGCAGAGTTCAACTGATTTGGTCTATGAGGTGAATGACACAGTATTCTGTAACAGAATACAGAATACTTAGACCTTTTCTGGTTTGTGCCAGGATTTGTCCAGTCAACCTCTGCATCACAATGATCAAAACACACACAGTTCTCTAGCACACCTATCTGAACCCACCCCCAAACCACCTATGCAATCTACATCAGATGGGCCTGCCAATTCCTCCCCTGAGCCACACCTTCCACCATGCAATCAACAACTTCCTGCCAAGTATTGGGACCTGCTGCCTGAGCCTCCATTGCCTGCAGTCAAACCTCAGCCTCCCTCCTCTTCTAATCCCATGTTGCCACATGTGGTTCTGCACATATTCAATTCCTTTCAAACACAATTCAACAAGTTTGGTATCACACATGCCTACTGCCATTGTCCATCACACAATCCCAACTCCTACCTCTCTGTGGAGGTGCTGTCTTGAGCCAATGAGTCCACCCACCCCAACCCAGCTGAGGATAAGGTAGGTGATTATTCACCACCATGGCCCTGGTCCAATATATCCATCTGGCGGCTCATGAGGTGGAAAGAGAGTGGTGGCACTCACAAGTCCAATTCAGAAGTCACCCAACTAGTCCATGAAGTTCTCCAAGCCCTGGACTTCAATATTCATGACTTGACCAACTGACAGGAACACTAAAATTCCTAGTTCCTTTCATTGCTACACTTCCTACATTCTGATCCATGCATAGCAATATCTTATTATATTGCTCTCTTTTCCATTTATCTTATCTTATCCAGCTATTGCCAAAGTATCTTATCTTATCAGGATGAGGTCATCCTAGTTCATATTGCCTCACTCCTATAGTTTATTGCTTATCAGCATATTCCTTATCTTACAGACTCTTCTGGTCACTTCTAGACCTTATATTGCTAATCATGACATCATTCATAATGTCATTCCATTATAGACACTTTTGAGACTATTCTAGACTCTTTCCTTATCTATGATATCATACCCCTTACCCTGGGTTATGCTTATCATCCATTCTTTCCTTTATTTAGATATACCCAGTGCCCAGCTTACTTATAGCTCACTCATTATCTTTGTCCAGGTCCTAGGATTGGTATAGGGTTGGTTATAGGGTATGATGTCACCTATAGGGTATAGGATATTGTATAGTACTATATATAGTTAGGACTGAGCTGTATAGTAATTAGTCTTGAAATCTTTAGCCTAGCTTCATTCTTGACTCCTTGGGTGTTATTCCTCGTATCGTGTCCCTGGGTTCCACAAACCATTAATGTAGGTTCAGGTCATGCCCTAACACCAACTTTGATGCTTCCAAAAAGACCCATCAGATGAAAGTAGCTCAGAAGGAGATCCCTCAGGATGATCCATTCAGAATTGATAAGTGGCGATGCAGGAGTGTCAACATATTGGTGCCAACAAGGGAGAAGAATAAGAAAGGTAATGGAAGAATATTTACCATCAACAGCTTTCATTACAAACCTATTCTTGACATCATTCATGTAGTATTTGCAAAGGCATCCTCAAAGAGCTTCCATCTCACCCCTTTCAAGAAGCTCTGGAAGTCACTGGTCACTGGGCATGAGCAGTATGTCTATGATGAACTGTACACCTCCACTGCATGAAACCAAGCCCAAGACAAGATAATGAAACAGAAAAGAGATGACAGCTGCAAGCTGGAAAAGGTGATTGCAAAGTAAGTAGTCCCATCATAAATCCCATGCTTGTGTCCTCAACATTGAACTGCACAAAGGGTCTTGCTCACCACCATTCAGGACAAAGGCCTCCATTCTTGTCCTTGTTACCTGGTCCCAAAATTGATGTTTTATTGCACAGAATTCATCAAAGATCTGGTGGCCAGGATTTCTTGTGCCAGAATTTATCTTCATGAGAAGATTGCACTTGCACAACATGCAATCTATGAGTTTGGCTGGCCTCTGAAGGACACAACCATAGAAACTATTCTCAAAAATGAATTCCTGGTCCCCACCCTGGCATGAACACTCTCAACTAACATTTCACCATCAGAAACCTCATGATGTTGCCCAGAACTTTTTTTGCAAGCAACTATCACCATTGGGCTTCAACCTCTTTAGCCACCTGGTCATGGACTTGTTGCATGAGTTCAAGCTTGGAGTCCTGAAGAGCATTCTGAAGCACTTGCTCCAAATACTATATACCATTAATCCTTACAGGATTGAGATACTCAACAAATGGTAAGCTGAAGAACCCTTTTGTGAAGTAGTATCTGATATGTATTGTCTTAGGTTCAGGCAGATCACTTCCTTTATTCACAACACCATCTGCCACTTTCCACCTGACATTGCTGACATGAGTCAGTAACCAGCATGGTTTTTTGAGCAGGTGCTCAAAGTATAGTGATTGTTTGTTTGAATGCTGGTTGGTTGATGGTGCTCGATGTTTTGTGCCTCAGTGTGCTATCCCCATATTTGAAGGTCTTTTCCCTCCTACCCATGACTCAAGCATCCAAACTCTGCTATTCCAACTCTGCAAATGGCATGCATTGGCCAAGCTTTGGACACACACAGACAATTTCCTGGTACTCCTTCAGCAATCTTTATGACACCTTGGCAATCAGCTACACTGTTTTAAATGACACACATGTGATGCATTTCACACCCATGAACTACCCAAGAAAGCTGTGCAATGGCAGAGGAGGGAAATAGCTGAGCATGCCACTGGCCATTGAAGGAAAGAACCACAACTAGCCTCACTTTCCAAGACATTCAATCTTGATATCTACAAGTTTCATGCTCTGGGCAACTATGTCAACATGATAAAAATGTTTGGCATGACAAACTCATACACCACCCATGTCATGAGTCAACTCTGGATCTCACTTCACCTGCGAGCATTTGAACTAATGGGGATAATTCAATAGGATAAGCTAATCCACTGTATGATCAAGAGAATGTATGATCGGTCAAACAAGAAAAATGTCAAGGAGCAATTCACAAGGCAAGAGTGTCAACAAACCCTTCTGAAATGACAAGGGTTGCATGACATACTGACAGATACAGATATGCAAGCTCTTGATGTGTCACTCATGGTATATTACTCGATGGAAAGCCAGGGATGAAAAGACATCATTTTCGGTCTCCCACAGTTCCTCTCCCAGCATGCCAATGACCCAGCTATCAAAGTGAAACTATCATATGTATCTCTCGCACCTACTTACATGCCTCTTAGGTGAACTTCATGGCATGTCTGAAGGACCACATGCTGCCAAGGCTGCTTAGCCTTGATTTTGATGGTGACAAATGGTCATTCACACCAGAGCAGTGAAATGAAATGTGGCTTCTCAACCTTAACTATATAGTAGAATCCAAAATTCTTCAGATCAACTACATGAGTTATAATATCCACCGGTCCTATGATTTTCTACAATCCAACAGCCATTCTTTTCTCATGACATTGTCAAAGAAAGAAGATCCCAACCATCACCCCTTCTGGTACTGTCAGCTGTTGAAAGCATTTCACACTGAGGTCCATTTTTGTCCAAGTGGTGTTAGCTGTTCAAAAGAGATGCTAGAGGTGCTTTGGATCCATTGGCTTGGGATTGATCCAGGACACAAGTGGGGATTCAGGCACTGTGCACTTCCCAAGGTCAGTTTCATGCCTGAACAAGAAAATAGCTCTGCCTTTGGCTTTTTGGATTCCTCTCTAGTGATCCATGGTTGTCACCTCATACCAGCATTTGCTGATGGTCACATTGATCAACTATTACAAAGGAGCCACTCAGTAGCCAGATTGCAAGGTGAAACTGATGATTGGGCAGGATATTATGTAAATATATGAGTGTAATCTTTTGTTGTATTTAACTGGTGTACTAATGGCTCATGGACACAGATTTGCCAACTGAGACATGTTTGTGCACTTCGCAGGGATTGGCATCAGTTATGATACTGTGCTCCTAGAAAGGCATGCACATGGGCTGGGGATTGATGGCATATATGCAGACAATGAAGAAGATGATGATGGACCCAGTTTGAGGAAAGAGCCCACTAAAAATAGGAGTTTTGATCTAAATGATGAGGAAGCAGAGAATGAGGACATGGATGAGGATGAGGATGAAGCTAAAGATGGCAGTGACAGCAAGGGTGATGGTGGTAATAGTTGTGATGATGATGGCTCTGATATTTGTTTCTAGTACAATGTAATTTGACCTCCAAACTACAGGTATTTTACACACACTTAGGATTCAAGTCAGCACCTGGCCCCAATCATGATGAACCATACTGGTATAATCAATAAATCTGCTATACATTCTTGATGTCTTATCACAAGTTGTGATAAACCACAAATTTCATGAGACATTGCCAAGATCCAGATGGAGAGTATTCTAGAGTATATACCAATACACATAACTTCCAGAAAGACATTAGTCGAGATGGCCATGTCAAGTCCTGGACATCTCATACAATTTGTGCTAATAGTACCAACAATGGTCAGCCAATCATTGTTTGGCATTGAATTTGCCAGGGCTTATAATCTCATGCCAGACCTTGACCAAGCCTATGTTGCCATGTGGTATGGATCACTTTCGTCATGTTACACAAGTGATTATTGCACTAGAGAGGTGGATGTGATGGAGTTGTTATAGATGGCATGAATGACTGGCTCAAAAGAGAGGTCATGCATGAATCAAAAAGACTAAAAGATATCGCTAACAATATTTATAACAACTTCAAGAATGGTGCCTGTCTACTTGCTCTTCCATTATATGAACTCACTCTCTGATATATATCTGATCACAAAAGATTCCATTCAGGCAGAACTGGATCACCACTCTGCTCAGCAGCTTCTCATTCCTGGACAAAATCTGAATAGTATGTTTGTCTGACATTTACTATAGTGCTACTCATTCATGCATACTAGGTCAATAGTATCAACATAACGGTTCCTTTCAGACACTCAGCCATCATACAATTGGTTTTACAATGCCTCTGGAAAAAAGAAAATGGCTATTCCAAATACTTACCAGATGACATGAACATCAACGTTGTCATGGTGTTTTCTGGGACAGTTATTCACTGAGTTCTGGAAAACTATGCAATGCCCTTTCTCCAGAGTTCAACCTTGGCCACAACCTCCCTACCTATACCCAGCTTGTACAGCACATTAAAGATCTCACAGGTGATGAACTTCATATGTACAATGCCTTGGTTCAAGATATTATACACTAAGCAACAAAAGTGTTGCAATGTTTGATATATTTGCATTATGCATGATATACAAAGCCAGGGTGTGGAAATATTGCTTAGCATTAGTGAAATGAAATATAGTAGACACTCTTGGCTTGCTATAGCTCCTTGGGTCATGTGATTCGGTTCAGAGAGTATGGAGATATGGCCATTTTAAGTTGGTTATGTTATTGGAACAGTTTGTTGCTGATATCAAGGATATCATAAACTAGTATGAAGTATAGCCTCCTTTGGCCTTAATCACCTCCTAAACCCTTCTGGGCATGCTTTCAATCAACCTTTGACACTCTGAAACTTCTATCTTCTCCCATTCCACTTGAACTCTTTCCCAAAGTTCAGTTATTCCCTTTGTTGACTCTGGAGACTCTGCCAGTCTTCTTTTAAGAAGAAACCACAGATGCTCTATAGGATTAAGTTCTGGAGACTGAGCTGGCCATACCATCACCTCAAACCCATGCTCAGCAAACCACTCCTTGGCCCTTTTGCTGGTATGCTTTGGGTCATTATCCTGTTGAAAAATAATCTCATCTGGGGTTTTGCCATAGTGCTCCAGGGTTTGTTGGAGTTCATCCTCCATAATCTGTAGATAAAGGTTAGTGTCCATCCTACCATCAATCTTGCATGCCATCCCAACTCCTTCCCATTTCATACAACTCCACATCATTAGAGAACCTCCTTCAAACTTCACTGTTCCTTGCACCAGCCTATCACTTAGGCCCTCTCCTGCCTTTTTCCATGCCCACCTCTTCTCATCTGACCCAATGTGATTGATCTTGGTCTCATCTGACCATATAACCTGCTTCCAATCCTCCACAGTCCGGTGCTGATGGCTCTCTGCAAAATCCAACCCAGCCCTCTTATGAGCAAAGGTAAGATGGGGACATTTCTTCTTCACCACAGCCTTCATGCCTGTTTTCTTCAAGTGACAATGAACAGTCTGGGAGGAGATGGTATGGTTCTTGACATCCTGAAGAGTCTTGGTGACCTGGACTGCATTTTCAGCCTTTCCAGTTCCAATAAGACAAATAGCATGACACATGTCAGCAGGTGTTATGAGGGTAGGATGACCACCAGAGGATTTGCCAGGTATAAACAAAGTTTAGAGTGAATTCTACTAATATTAGAGTGGTGGACACCAGTAAAATCAGACATTTGGTGAGTGAATTGACCCAAATCCAAGAAAAAAATGATTTGATTGGTTTGAGCAGCAGAGAGAGATTTTATGGTGATGGTAGTGAATCAAGAGTAGTATTTTGGTTTATTTGTGTTGTGTTGAACATATTATAGGTCACATGACCCATTGCTTATGTCAGAACATATGAAAATATATCAATTTTGAATGCTACTAGATCAGCAACAAAACTGTTGCAATGACATGACCAACTTAAAATGGCCAAATCTCCATACTCACTAAATCAAATCACATGACCAAAGGGGCTATAGCAAGCCAAGAGTGTCTACTATATTTCATCCCACTAATTCTAAGCAAGATTCCCACACCCTGGCTTTGTATATCATGCACAATGCAAATGTATCAAACATTGCAATGCTTTTGTTGCTCAGTGTAGCTCGTGGTGCAGAAATCTTGGGTCTCGCGGTGTAAATAGTGTCGTATTACAAAATGTCTCAGCGACTGACTATTAATCTACGCGATCTTCGACTGATAAGTCAGCTTGAGTAAGCAGATAAGCCGTGGCAACTACTTAAGTAAGCAGATAAGCAGTGGCAATGCCCACTACTACCCATTTCGTCGACTCAGGAAGTTCTCGTGATGCTCAAGCGACAGTTTTACAGACTAACCAAACGGGGCGCCATTATGGTGCCATTATGGTTCGCTTAAACTGTAGATGTAGGTGGTTATGGAGACAAGGGATGAACGTGTAAACCTTACCTAATAAGAATGTCACGCTACTTTGGGAATGCCATTCTAATTAAGTCATTTGTTACTACTGCCAAGTTTCCGTCAACTATCACGAGAGAGGGTGCGTGTTCAACGAATGGGATCGTAGTTAAATGCGTACAGTAACGTGTAGATGCAATAAATTCTATATGCGCAATGATAAAGATACCCGACTTCGAATCGACGACCACATCTATTTCTTTGCCTGAGGCATCGTCTTTTTGTACGCCTCCTCGAGCTCTTTCTGCATATGCGGTAGCACTGGCAAGTGAGTCTACCACGAAAGAAAAGAGAAACACCGTTAACACCCTTGTTCAGCTTCGAAAACCAGATTGAAACGCACCCGATACTCCATACTAAATTCCCCCTTGCCTTGTGTCACCCCTCTCAACTGACTGGAGTACCCAAACATGTCGTTCAACGGTACCTCCGCCGTACACGTAAATTCCTCGTCACGCACTTCGCTGTCTAAAACCGTCCCCCGCCGAGCGTTCAAGCTCCCGATTACCGCCGCTTGGAACTCACCCGGTGCAACCACCTCGACCGTCATGATCGGTTCCAGGATGCTTGGCCTCGCCTTCGCATAGACCTCACGAAACGCGGCAATGGTCGCAATACGGAACGCGAGCTCAGAAGAGTCCACAACGTGATATGATCCATCCTGAAGAACCATCCGCGCACCCACGATCGGGTTCCCCGAGAGGGTGCCCTTCTCGAGTGCTTCAAACCAGCCCTAGCAGACGTAAAACGTGCACATCAACCCAACTCTTCGGTGAGCTTCCACCTTGCCAACACCGGAACACGATTACACACCTTTTCACATGCAGGAATATAATTGTGCGGGATGTTCCCTCCCATCACAGTGTTCACGAACTCCCGATCCTGTGCATTTTCTGGGTCGAACGGTATGGGCTCCACATACCCGATCACTCGCGCAAACTGACCAGCACCCCCGGTTTGTTTCTTGTGGGTATGGTAGAACTCTGCGCGCTCCGTGATCGTCTCGCGGTAGGCGACGCGAGGTTTACCACTCGAAACAACGACACCATATTCACGCCGCATCCGTTCGATGTATATCTCCAGATGCAGTTCACCCATGCCGGATATAATCGTCTATCATATGCGTCTGATGCAACCGATGAGGAAAAATGAAACGTATATACCTCTTTACTCTCGGGATCGATGTGCACCTTGAATGTCGGATCTTCCTTCTGGAATCGATTCAGAGCACGAGAGAAATTCGGCGTCTCTTGTCCCTGAGGCTTAATAGCCAATGAAATCACAGGCTCGGGGACAAACATGGATGTCTATACAATCACATTAGCCTGTCCAATCGCTTCTATAACGAGACTAACCATCGAGAAGCTCGAAGAGCCGTCCGTAAAGGTATCACCAGACGAACACTCCACACCGAAAACAGCACAAATTTCACCAGGGCCAATGAAACCAATGTCCTAGAGAACGATTGAGCGCGTGAACAACACACCGAAAAGGGACTATCAACCTCCATCTCATTGCTATGCATACGAACCAACCGTGGCACTTTGACTTTCTTATCCGTGCGAGCATTGAAGATGAACGATCCCTTCTTCAAAGTGCCCTGATATACCCGCATGTAGGTCAACTGACCAAATCGTCCTTCTTCTAATTTGAATGCCAATGCAACAAGTGGTGCTTCTGCAGCAGGAACAAGCGGAACCGGAGTAGAGCCGGGTGGCAACTTAGTATCATGGGCAGTGACAACCGTCTCAGCAGGATTAGCGAGGTAAGTGCAAACACCGTCCAGCATGGGTTGGACAGCCGTGTTCTTGATAGCCGAACCAAGGAAGACAGGCGAGAATTTGAGACCGACGGTCGCGCGGCGGATGGCTTCGACGATCTGATGACTGGATGGCGTTTCATCGGCAAGAACCATGTCAGCAATTTCTTCGTCGACTTCGGCAAGTTGTTCAATGAGCTCGGCGCGTTTTTTCTTGGCGAGATCGATGATTGCGGCTGGGATCTCGTCTGATTCTACAACTTTAATGCTAAACAGACACATGAGAGAGTGATGACCGAACGGAGCGATCAAATCGAAATACCCTTTCTCCCCCTCATTGTAGATTGCCTTCCAACGAACCAGGTCCACGACACCTTTGAGCTCGTCTTCGACACCGATAGGAACCTGGACTGCCGCAGCAGCAATCTTGAGCTTTGATCGAATTTGACTGATAACTCTCCAGGGATTCGCTCCGGGTCTGGAAAACATGACTCAGTATTTTGACACCGCGTCAATGGTCCAGGACACACCTATCCATTTTATTGATGAACGATATTCGAGGGACGTTGTAGCGACGCATTTGACGATCGACCGTAGTAGTCTGACTTTGAACACCGGAAACAGCACACAAGACCAAGATGGCACCATCAAGCACCCGCAAAGCGCGCTCTACTTCTATTGTAAAGTCGACGTGTCCTACGTGATTTATCGAGTCAGAGGGAGCAAATTCCATCTAAAAAGAGGTCCCGACCTGGGGTATCGATAATATTGATAGCATAATTTTGCTTTTCGCCAGTTGTAGGGGACAGAGCTTCCCAGTCGCAATAAGTGGCCGCACTCTGAATGGTGATACCTTTTTCACGTTCCAGCTCCATACTATCCATCTTGGCACCGACTGCGTCCCGACCACGGACCTGTATACTGTATGAGCGAAGCGGTACTCCAAGGGCCTCATTGCCATGTCGCAACACGAACCTCATGAATGTCACGAATTCGACCGGTGTAAAAGAGAATACGCTCCGTGAGGGTGGTCTTTCCGGAGTCAATGTGTGCGGAAACACCGATGTTCCTCTGGAAGTTGATTCGTTTGAGGTCTGCCGCTGACAGCTCATACTTGTGATAGGTGTGCTGCGGTGCCTCTGTGCTCTCCAGCGCGCACGCGGTTGCAGTCGAGGCAGCCCGCCAATTCCAGAAGACAGTGAGAGATTTGGCGGACGGTGGTCGAGGCCGTGAGTGAAGTGCCCAGTGCCATGTACAGGGCATTCCTCGCATCTCGAGACAACGCGTAAATTGGTCCACTTCAAAAATTTGGATTAACTGGCATCACATGGGAACAAACTGCCAAACTGGGACTTCAGCGTTTTACTACTACTCTTCAACACATTAGTGGTGCGACAAAGTTGACGGTGGTCATTATCATAGTCGTGGCAATGGCGATGCATGCGAGGACAAGCAGGCTACAGACGAAGATGGTCCCGACAACATTAGCATCGTGTCATGGAACGGAACAACTTCGACATATATACCGGGGATTACAGGCAAGCAGCCGGCCAAGGCAGTGTAGCGAAAAGTCAGAATGAGGCCGGAAGCAAAAATGGAAGATCATTTTCCTCTACCGCCATACTTTCTCGCTGATGAGTATGACCATAGAACACTAGTCTTTGAATTGAGCGGTTTTCGTGGGCAGGAATGTCTCACCAAAACCGGTAGATCTCAAAACAAAGGACACTCAAAGCTGGGGATTTAGAAACTAGACAATGAGGACAACCCTGCGTAGCGTACCTTCGCGTGTAATTGGAGGACATGTAAGAAGGAAATGAACCCATTTCGTCAGCTTCACAAGTTCCGAGGAATGGCAACAACGATTTGTATGCGTCATGGTTTCACCCAACCGTCAAGGCCACATAGTAGCAACTCCTCGCGAGAGGAGCGGGTACGGAAGATACAGGAATATGACGCCGCACGGCCGCCCTACATCAGCCCTCGAGTCCCCTGCAACGAATGAGCTACAGAGAACGAGAGAGCGAGCCAGGCAGCGGCGCTCGATCTCGTGAGCACCCGAACGGGCACCTCGCTCCACCAACCTGAAGCCAAACGTTATTCAGATACAACTCTGCGCCGATGGCTAACGCTTCGTGTGGTTGGATGGACACTTGGAAAATTAGCTACATCTAACGTCCGCGCCTTATATATCCGCTGTGAGAGAGTTCAATCTCCGACTCACTTATCATACGCGTACCGAGACGCGCTCCTCCATGCCTCGTCTCTCAACGCTACCCAGGCCGAGAGAGTCTGTCTTTGCGAGTTCACATGAGCTTCACCGCGGGGATGCCAACGCACTCTGTCCCCCCAATCTTCGAGAATGTGTGCTTGCGATGGAGGGTTGTTGCGAAGAGGTAACTACCAACGTAAATCGATCGGCATCAGTGCTCATCGCAAACAGGCATATGAGGCTCAGCAGCTCCTCCGTAACGGGACATTTGACCTGCCGAGGATGAATAAGATATTGGAGACTCAAAGGGTGAGGTGTGTTTCATGTCCCCCTCACATCATCGCCTAACCGTGTCTAGGTCTTCCTCCTCATAGACGAAGGCACCGTGCGTAGATACAAAGCAGACCTCGCGGGTGAGATTGAGCCACAGATCATCGAGCTCATCGAACGTGCGGAGAAAGGTCTGAAAGCCCTCAGCCGTAAACAGGCGTTGATTCAAAGCAGAGTTAGTCCTTGAGCTCGAGAAGGACGAAATCATCGACCAAGCGTTTCACAGGTAGAAGCAGCCCAAGCCGTGCAATCTCGCGCAGCAACAGCGCCAACTGCGAGTAAACGTGAGGAACGCAGGGTACAGATGCTGTCGAAGCAGCGCCAGCGACTTGAAGAAGAAGTAAGGGTCCTTGAGTCCGAAATCTTGGCTCTGGTCCGTTTCGTTTGCGAGAAGCGACACTTGGACACTTACTCTTGAAAATAGCAGGACAAAAAGCCATTGCGTTCATGGCTATCGTGATCAGTGTCGCACTTACCATCCGTCCCTTCCTCGCATCCACGAGGTCCGCCACACCAGTATAGTTAATTTTCAGCGTGATGCACTACAAGTGGTAATATGACTACGCGTCGTGCGGATTACACACTTTACAGTGGACGAGCCTGCCTCCGCCCTGTAATAGATGCTATCATTTTTTATGTTATTTCCCTGTGGAACTCCGCCGTCACGTTGGGTACTCAGCTGACACCCAACCTTCACCATGGAAAGGTGAGCATTACTCAATCATAGTGTGTGACGATGAAAGCTGAAATGTCTACAGTTACTAAGGTCCTGTTCGGTATACTTGCACAACAAGGTGTGACGCCGCTAAATGAAACAATATTCAAGCTTCAAGTTTGATCATCACCTAACGACTGCTACGATCATGCGATGTATCGCAGATCGTTGATTAGTCCATGTACCACGCGCCGCCATACAGTTTCCCAGAAATCTAACGCAGGTATATTCGTGATTCATTGACGACGTCCCTGCGGCAGGACTCTTGGATACAAATGACACGACGCTGTTTATTGGGGTGTGCACAACCTTTTGTACGTCTCGAAATTTCATCGCAACACGCAGGAAAGTGGCGACTATTCGAGGTCGAAGAATTCACCTACCGAGTAATCTCGACCGTCCCACAATAATGCATACCAGCATGTAAACACGTTCCACCACGGCAACAACCAAACCCACGGAGAGCCTCTCAAACGACCCCGGTGCTATTTGACTCATAGAATCGTATGTTACTTTTTTTTTTTTGGACAGCCTGTAACTATGTGAACCTTCTTCTTTCATCATGGTTATGAAAGCTTCTTCGTTTCGGCCAACGATGCCCTATCTATTTGCAAGTGTGCGTTAATTCATAGAGGTGCCGGGGGTTGTCGTGGATCATGCTTTTTGATCAATCATCGAGCTCATTCTGCAGTTGAGAGGCGAGGCACTACTAGGAGTGATGGACGTCATTCTTTCGACCTTGTGGGTAGCAAATAAAGGGTTCATCCCTCCTTGAAGAACGGCGACCAGTGCTGGTACCAGCAAAGTAATCGCCGTCCGTCCGGCCTATCGGATCTTGTGCCACAAAGAAAGGCACAGCCCGGTCCGTACTCTCAAAGGCACGAAAACCGAGTCACTGACGCGACTGAGATGTCCTGCCATGTTCGCTATAACAAGTCAGGATGAGGCGAAGAGTTAGTACAACGCCTCCCGTCCCGTCCCTCTCTTTCTTTCTCTAATCCCGTCCGATCCTCGGGTTGACAACGACCCCTTGAAGCTGTGCACAGTTCCTCGTCGGACGACTTGGACGAATAAACGAGGCGAGGTATTTCCTTTTTATTTTTATTTTTATCTGCAGCTGACGAATGGGTTTTCTTCCCCTTGATTTCTTCTTTCGACGTGTGCCCTTGGCCCGCTCATTCACTTTATTGCGGTACAACCCAACTCCCTTGTTACACGTACGTGATTCGAAAGAAGGTGGAGAAGTGTTGAGATCTCAATCCTTGTATGTATCCTGAGTTACTGCGGCGGAAGGAACGAGCACAGAGACACCATGGATGACGTTTATTGCTTGAGTTGGGTCTCAGCTGTGATTGGAAGACGACCAGCAAAGAAAAGAAAGGGTCTACTCCAAAGGGGGACGAGCTGAAGTCCATTCCAAAGCTTGAAGCTTGACGCGGCAAACTCACGGTGGTCGTGTGCCATGTCTACCGTACTGAGATCCGAGTCGCGCGAGGGACGTATACTCCTTTTTACGCCTTCAAATTCTCGGCCCACGGTGATGACCTCGGGCCTTGGACTCACCTTCGACTTGGCCCTGCGCTCTCAAGCCACGTCATCTCCCTGACTCTTCGTTCATACATATGCATTTGGCCCACCGTGGTACTAATCTACTCGTAAACTAGCTGGAGACGAGCTAGATTAGATCAGATAATTATGTGGCAAGAGCGACACTTTCGCGTTCGATGGAAGAAAAAAAAAGAATGCAAGGTTAATGTAAACCCATCTAATCGCATCAAATACAAAAACGTCCACGAGAACCAAAGAGAGCAAAGAATCAAAAAGTTCTCAAATCTCCTTTTAGAGTGACACTACACGGTCAGCAGAGCTGCCACATCTTGACATAGTCGCTAAATTCACGCAGACATAAGCGCTCGGCCTTTTACATGGGGCGATCCAAAAAAGAAAGGCAATGTAAAAAGGTGGGACGTACATGACAAACGACTTGCTTTCTCCGTCGGATCCCCAAGTGGGATACCACTGATCTTGGGCCTGAAGGAACGAGCGCATCGCAGTGTTGGAGCCGTCCAACCATGGCTTTCCCCCTACGTTATCAAGGAACCACCCGTTCGTGCCGCCGACAGCAAGATCCAAGATGAAATAGAAGGCTAGAGAAGAGTGAAACACGCTTGCGTCAATACCGGTTCGGCTCACCGGCTCAAAGGAGAGAGAGACACCCACGTTGGTCGAACGGTGTGGCGTTGGTTCCATTCGCCCATGGGTTCTCGAGCACGATCGGCGTCGTCCCGTTTTCGACAACGGGGGGGAAGTCTCCACGGGTGAAGAAAGGTTCGTTGAAGCTCACTTGGAGCATGTAGTTGAGCCTCGTGTCGACATAGATGCGCCTTCAGCACAACTTTATCTCAGCATCGATCGTTACAAGCGGAGAGAAAGGGAGCTGACAGGAAAGAAGAGGTCCATTCGAGCACATAGGTGTGGAACGTTTCTCCATAATCAGTCCGGCGCTGCGTCCACCAACCGAAGGTTTTGTAAAAGGTATTCAGGAACGACAGTGGTCCCCAATTGAGTGTCCCGCGGACGTAATCAATTCCTCTATGAGTTTTCATTGACCATTGAGATGACGCCGAAAAGGGAAGGCATGTGATCTCACTGGTTTGGATATGGACGGCCATTGCCGCGAGATTCCATGATGTCGATTTCACCGCTGAGCGGCCAGGGTCCATACGTGTTATTCACTGGAAGCATCCAGATGGCAGGCCAAAGCTACAAAATGATGAGAACGCGGTCGTTGAAGGGGATTTGACGCTCACCCAGTCACTAGGGAAGTTGACATTTGGTCAGTATCACGTTTGCGTTGTGAAGCCGGAGCATGCGTACCCTCTTGGAAGCTTGGCCTTGACTTCTACTCGACCGTATCGGATGCTAGCGCTGTTTCTGGTGCTGATTCGCGCACTCTGGATGGGATTGATGATGACGCCGGTCGAACTGTTGCTTACGGCACCACATGCTTGGTAGTACGCGGTAGCATCGAACGTTGAGGTGTTGCTCCCACCGGGGAGAGCTTCCGGGTTCGTGAGATTGTAGGTGCAGCCGGTGAGGTTATACGTGTAACCGTTCAACACATTGTCCAGGCCGATGGCGTCTGACGTCAAGGTTGGCGTTATGTAGAGGTATCCATCTTGCACGTAAGAGTTGTTCGATGACGAAGTTGTCATCTCAAACTCCCCGTTCCTGGTACAGGCGAGGGGTAAGTATAGGTGTCAAACCTCGGGGCAGATTGAGTACTTGCCCAAAGCCTCCGAGTTCGACCTCGCGGAACCAATTTCCGTTAGAACCGAAGACGGTGTCCGTGTCGGTATCAAACTCTTCGTCTAGAACCATACACAAGTTGCCCTTGATCATGGGCACGCTCTTGTATCCAAAGTAGCACCGAACAGCAGAGCCGATGATACCGAGAAACGCGACGCCGTAGGTCAGGTAGTACGCGATACGTGCGTATGGGTCTTTCTTTGTGGTCCACGGCTTTTCGATGGTACTGGGGTCGTCGAGGAGTGTGGAGCGCATACGCGTTGCCTTCTTCTGAGTGACGGAGGGTAACATGGAGTATGCTGTCAGTGGGCGAGAAGGGGGTGCTGCAAGGCTTTCACGGATGCGGATGCCAGACGAACTACGGTTTGGGAGGTTAGGGAAGCGGCTTCCGTAGTAGGAAGGCGAGCGGGGGATGTCTGCGGAAATGGCGATCGACACGCCCTGGCGAGGGAGAGTCCCTGGTTCTATCTCGCCGGACGTTGGGACACGAGAGAGGTCAGAGTTTCCAGTGGCAAGGGGCGAGAAAGGGTTCGTGCCAGCAGTGGACGGGCGGGATGCGCTAGTTGAAGAAAAGGACTGCTGACGGCCATCACTGGAGGGATGGACCACGCGTTGTTCTTCGTCGATGAAGAATGGGGAATGTAGGGGGGGCTTTGGAATCTCTGGACGACTAGACGAGCTGGCCATGGCACACGCGAGGTACTACGGATGAGCAGATGGGATTTCCGGACGACAGGAGGCGTGTTATAGGTCGCTGCAAAGCGTCCCCCCTTGATCCAGGACATCATTTACGAATATCTCGTCGCGCATGGGAGGGGGTCTAGATTTCCTTAGCGGAGGGTCACGGAACCAAAGGAAAGGACCGATTTGCATGTTCAAGTCGACGAATCTGAGATCGACGGGGATTGATCGGGGTCATTCAAGACAGCCTCCTTGTAGCCCGGGCGAAGTCACAAATAGCACTTGCCTGTAGCACTTGGGAACGTCTCTTTCCGTGGACCATGCTTGCCGTATACGGCAGTTGCAGTAGTCGCCGCTCTTGGGGCGCAGTCCAGGAATGCGTGTCATGACAAGTCGTGGCATCATCATCGCGTGCCGGTACAGTGCCTGCTCGACAGAGGCACGCTCGAACTTGTTCCTTTCTGACAGCCGAGGGGATTGGCTCTCAGGCTTGTGTCGTACTTACCCTGCACTTTCCCTCCCACTGTCAAGCTCGCTGCTGATGCGCTCACGGATCAAATGGCCGCGATGGAATAATGAACACAAGCACACTTCCCACCTGCCATTGGGATGCTTGTTCGCATCCGGCGTAGATGGTGTCCCGCTTCTGAGAAGTCCGGTCTGTCGCCAGGCAAATGAACAGCGCGAATTGAATCCTCCCATACCGAGGATCATCCTGGGCAGCGCACATATGAGTACTTCGTCGCCGATTAACATTGGCGCAACATGCACCTATCGTAAGAGATAACGGTCCGGTCAGTCTCATACTTGGAGTGATTTGCCATGGACATAATACACACCTCGGCCGGTCGTGGATGTTTGTTTACGCACCTCATGCATTCCATGCCAAGAAGTTTCTGTGTTCGCGAAAGCACCTTCATCCATCAGGACCAGGTCGAGGCACGTTTGGGTGTTCGCGTTCAAACCAGGCGCACAACGTACGCGACGTCTGCCCTTCCTCGCTTATCCAAGACATTCCCAGCCATATCGCCGTCAGTGCAGTGACCTGCGTGTTTACGCCAATTCTCAGGGCAAGTGCGACGTCAAGGAAAAAACTTTGTCTCGGTCACGGACATACTTGGAATGAAACGGCCACCGAATGTTCACACTCGAGTTTGGCAGCGCACTAACCTGAGAAACGTGGTCAGGTCTGCACCCTGACATCCAGGGTATATCCAACTAGTCAAATGGCACAGCACACAAGAGATAACACACAAATATATCTATCGCGAGCGAATCACGGCGGAGAGATAACGCTCCATTCAGCTATCATCGAGCGGAGGAAGGGAACGCAAAAGGAATATCCTGACAAGGTTTTCTGTCATGGTGCTACATCGTCTTTGGCGTGATCTGTTACTTACTTTAGTAAAAAAAAGGTTTGGGCGCATCTCTGGAACTTGCGAGAGCCGAGCAAAATACCGATGTGGGGGTCACAGCTTGCTGCAAGATGGAGGTAGCAATATACGGCTGCTTGAGATGGCAAGCATCATTCAACGATTAAAAAAAAGAATAGTCGTGCCCGAGATTAAAATCTTTCCACCCGGGAATCAATACCGATGGTCCAACCGATGATGGATTGCCTGAATCAGCGACGCATGACGCACCTGTCTTGCAGGGGGCATCCCATTC
>JBBPQW010000435.1:0-20243 GCA_038092695.1 Boletus rubropictus
GGGGGGAACAGAGAGCGGGAATGGAGAGGGGGGGGGCAAGATGATCACAACGCATCCGCAATATTATAACAATACCCAAACTCGTCGTCGTCATCCGAATCCGTCGATGGCTCGGGTTCTGAATCGTAAATCTGCACATCCACCTCCTGCACCAGCACCTCCTCGTATCCACCACCTTGATGCCATCGACTCGCCCACTCCCGTTCCTGCCTCCGAGAGAGCGCAAAATGACGGACAAGCTTCTCCACTTCCTTCCACCTCTTCTGATACCTATCCTTCCCATTTCTTCCGCTCAACAACGGCGTGTTCCACGACGCGATCTGTTCAATGTTCGGTGCGACTGCAGACAAGAACGAGGCGACGAGGGACGGTCGCGTGATTGCCGAATCGGCCAACCAGAGTGATTCCAGGGACGTATTCCGCACGCCTGCACCGGGGAGTCTCGTCGAACCGGCGACCGGCAGCAACGT
Organism: Boletus rubropictus; assembly: GCA_038092695.1. Taxonomy (NCBI): domain Eukaryota; kingdom Fungi; phylum Basidiomycota; class Agaricomycetes; order Boletales; family Boletaceae; genus Boletus; species Boletus rubropictus. Next base: position 471 of record JBBPQW010000435.1, read on the forward strand.
TGCGTCGACGACGATGCCAAGGAGAGCGAGATTCGGACAGTGCCGCAAGAGTGGTACCAAACCCTGGAGTGTCACCCTGGAGGGGATCTCCCACCCGCATTCGCGAATGGAGAGATCGAGCGTTTCGAGAAGTGGCCAGGCTATGGCGATCTCCTCGATGGCTGCATTATCAAGGTCAAACGTACACAACGTTTCCAGTTTCAAAGAGGTAAGACGTTTGAGTTGAAAGAGGGGGCGAAGGACGGTGATGTCGATGATGTGTTTGTCATCGTAGTCTCTCCAGACCTGCATCTCGGAGATGTCGATCACGGACAGGTTGCGGTACGCAGGATTGGAGGCCCAAGCAACAAAGGTGGCTTTATAATCGGCAGCGCAAGTTTCGTCGTCTATGTTGAGATTGATTGTATCAACCGAGGTAGACTGAATGAATTTCAAGAAACGGAGAGAATGGGACATGGTAGGTGCGGAGAGTAAAACTTCTTGAAGGACAGGGAATATGACGCGGCCAAATGTGGATTCGATGAGATCGAGAGAGACCAAACGCAAGTCCATACGAAGGATCTTGAGATTGGGCAATTGAGAGAGGTACAGGACGCTCTCGTCCGGCAGCTCTGCACAACGTAGAGTGTGGAGCTCTGTAAGTTGACAGAGGACCTTTGAGAACATCTCGAGAGCCCGATCGCCTTTTTGAAATACAAAGTTGCGGAAAGCCATGATCTGCGTGATGCGTGGACAACGGAGGGGTAACAAGGGTAGGATGGAGAACGTGAAGGAATTCGACATCAAGTTATCGATGTCGACATGGACCACCGTAGGTTGAAGGAGATGTAGCAAGAACGGAATGGCCTCCTTTCTGTACTCCCCACATCGGAAGTGCATCAATCGCGAAAAAATGATAGCGGAAGGTGGTGGCCGGGAGAGGGCTTCGTAAACATTCGCGTCTGTGGTGAACAGACATTGTCGATCAAACTCCAGGCTTCGCACTCGATGTGCATAGCGGAGGAAGATGTTCCAGTCAGATTGCTGCATTGGACGAGTGAGAGACTGGAGAAAACCTCAAGTATTAGGTTGCGCTCGTTGGTTCGATTTGTGATGTGGACAAGACATACCAGCTGCTTCCCGTTGACCACCCATAGATCATCCGGCATACACTTGATGAGCCATAGCAGGTCATTAACCTCGTAGTAGAGTACGTCGAGGGCAGGCTCGAGGAAGTAGCGACAGGTCCTTGCGAGCCTCGCAAGGGTGCGACGGTCACGAAACTCTCGTGACTTTGGTTCGGGTTTCAAAATTATGAACGCATGTTGAAAAATGAGCGTCAGGATTTCGTCGATTGTTAGACATCTATGCATGAGCCGCCAACAAAACCAAAAAACCGCCACCAGTGTTAGAGCTGACCTGCAGTCAGCGAGAACGAGAACAGAGAGCCAAGCGAACAGGAGACACACACATACACGCACGGCAAAACGGGGAAGCCAAGCGCCGAACGCCTGACAACCAAGTTCATTTTAATCCGCCGTTTTCGAGCGGAGCAGAAAGTGACATTCCTTGCCTGCCATTAGGCACGGTGAACATGCACCCACTAAGTGGGCTGTGTCTGGCTAAATGATTGCGGCTGGCCATTGATGCGGCGAGACTAGATAATTTATGGAGTACCTGTGTGGCTGGTGGCTGCCACACGGACACGGCTCCAGAGCTGCCCGGTTCCAACAACCTTTTTCTACAGCATTTCCCCGTTTTTGTCGTCGTTTGATCAGCGCCGGTTGTCATCGTGATCTTCAGGTGCCCAAACGAACGTGGCCATGTGATGTCGACGGTTAAGCTTTTCCGTCGCAGGTCTCTCTAGCCAACGCCTCTCCCGCGACCGCAACCGGTTACATACAACTGGGAGATAAGGACTGCGTTACATAACGACTCAGACGCTATGCTTTGGCGGACATGAAGGCGTCGTGCAACATATCCCGGATGTATTTCACCAAGACACGCCACGGAGTGATTGTTGTCATTTTGAGTGACAAAAAAAATGGGCGGCTTACCGTAGGCTTTGATTCCAGGAATAGAATAAATCGGAGTGTGAAGTTTGGCTAAACATGATAGTTGAATAAAATATTCAGAAGTGAAATACAACCAGCATATAATCCTCGCACCTGGCACTGGCACTGACTCAAGCCTTGGAGCTTGAAACTTGAAGGGTCTGCGACTGGGCAGCAGCGTGGACGCTGCCATTTTTGGAACAAGTTTTATTCGAGGCGATGTGGCAGGACATCCTCTTTGAGGACCGGCACACCGGCAGCCTTTCATCCTTGGACAAAAATAATCTATACGTTGGATTAAAAGCCTCCCAATGATAATTAGTATACCATGTAATGGAGGATAAGACGCGGTCTTCAGAAAAAAAAAATTGAATGTGGCCAAACAAAAAGGATCCGGCCCGACAGAGCGTCAGATATGGTTGAGCTGGTGGTCGCTGACAAAATGGGACCCTCCCTCGCATCTGTACCCCCCCAATTGTTTCACCCAACGATATCCCATCGGGCAGCGTCCCGACCTTCCAAGTCGATGTTGTATCTCCCGTTCCCTCCGATGCCTCTCACCTTCCTCTTGTTGCTTCCGCTTCAGCTCTGCAGCAGCCCGCTCCCTAGTAGCTCTCGCCGCCGCCTCACGTCTCCGCGCTTCTTCCAGCTCGCGTTGGATCCTCTCTTGCTCCGCCTTGTCTGCCGCAGCCTGCCGCTTGACTCTCTCGAGAGCTTCAGCGCGTTTCTTGGCGCGTTCCTCTGCCCGCTGTGCTTCATCACGTGCTCTGCTGTGCTCCCGCTGGAGCCTACTCTGCTCTTCCTTTTCACGTCTGTCTCTCTCTTCTGCAGCGCGCTTGTCAGCCTGTAGCTGATTCCAGTCCTCGTCCGACACTCCCGCATCTCGTTGAACACCCCCGAAAGCAGAATTCGTTCTCGGCGGTGCGAGCGCACGCGAGGCGTGAAAAGGTGAAGAATGCCCGGAAGACGGTGCCTTTGGTGTGGCTGACCTGCTGCCTATAGTCGTGTTCGGCTTCGAATGGGTTGTCTGGCTGATAGAAGCTGGTTGCCTGGGATTGGCCGTCTGTCCTCTCCTTTGCCTCGGTGGTTGTTTCATCGGAGGCGTTTGCGCAGGGGGTGCCTGCGATCCACCTGGTTTGGATGAGGATGGCCCCGGCGGCGTAGGCTTTGAGGTATTGGAAGAAGGCGGCGGGGGCGGGGGTGGCGGTTTCGATGACTGAGAAGAGGAAGAGGATGCGGCGGGTGGTGGTGGCGGCGGCGGGGCACCGAAGCTGGTTGCTACTGGCGGAGGAGACGAGTTCGCTGGCCGAGTACTAGGAACCCCAAGTCTGTCCCGTTGCTCCTTGAGCATGGACTGCATGATATCTATGACTTCTGCAACGGCAAGTGTCGGCGGGCCACCAGTATTGGAAGCGTTGGCGTAGGCTTGCTGGAACATGCGTTTACCGAGTGTTTTGATATCACGAGCGTTTCCCCAAGACGACAGAATAGACATTCGATGGACAATGGTTCGCATCTGCTGATAATGTGGGGAGCCCGAGTCCGCCATCTCGGGGACGACAATGTTGCTTTTTCCAAGGTCCTTGTCGAGTAGCGCAAGACACTGATCAGGAGTCATGTTATGGAAGTGTATCTCTTCCGAGAAGCGACTCGCAAGGCCAGGATTGACCTTGAGAAGCTTGTTCATCTCGTCGTCGTAACCGGCAAGAATTATAACCAGCTTGTTCATAAACTTGTCTTTCGTCATTATATCGACGATCTCGTCCATTGCTTCCTGCGCAAATTGCCCCTGGCTCAGGCGGTATGCCTCGTCGATGAACAGCACTTTTCCAAGCGCCTTCTCGAACAGCTTCCTGGTTTTGGGGCCCGTGTGGCCCACATACTGACCAACCAAATCAGATGCCGAACACTCGATCACGTCCGCGGAGGACAGGAAACCCATGTCGTAGTACACCTGGCCAACCTTGCGCGCAGTCGTCGTTTTCCCGGTCCCTTGATCGTCGAGAAAACATAATGACGATTTCACGCTCAAAGACACAAATCCACACTCACCAGGTGGCCCCTTGAAAACAAAGTTACTCGGGATCTGCTTGCGCATATCGAGCCCCTGAGCTTTCATCGTTCGTGCAATCTTCTGGTACTTGTCAAGCTTCTGGATCACTTCATCGCATCCTATGACATCCTCAAACAGTTTCACCAAGTTCGCGGAGGCATTCTGACTTCGGTTGAAGTCGGGGTCTATGTCCTGCGGTTCGAAAACGACGTCAGATCGTTGATGAGGTGGTACAGACGCCATCCGCTTCTGATATCGGTCCTTCGCAAGGCCAAGCATGTTCTCCACCTCGCCCGCGTTACCAAAGTTGGGACGATCTTTCATACGACTCAAAAGGTCGCGAGTGACTTGCTTCGCATCGTCGGTGGCAGCGAGATCCTGTTTTTTGAGCTTGTACTCGAAGATATCCATTAGTTGCGATTCGGTGAAATCTTCAAAGTTGAACGCGTTCTCGATCGCAAAACGACGAGCTAGACCTGGATTGACGTTCTGGACACGCGCGTCATCAGAAAAATCATGAGGATGACGCGAGACACGTACCTGGAACATCTCCTCCATCTGTTCCTTGTAACCGAGGAGCAGTACACACCGATCTTCACCAGGTACACTCTGGATCTCAGCGACGATGGTATCGATGACAGTGGTCTTGAATGAATCCTGTCCGTGACTCTTGGAACTGTATAGCATGTATGCCTAGCACGCGAGTCAATGATCATCTTCGCAAAACGAGGATAACTTAACTCGCCTCGTCAATCACAAGCACCTTGCCCCGAGTGCTATTCAAAATAGCTTTGGTGTTTTTCTCTGAATGTCCCAGGTATGCGCCTACAAAGTCTGACGGGTTCTTTACAACGACTGAGAGCGCGACGCATTAGTTCTCTGATCCGCTAAAGGCTGCTCGCTTACCTTCTCCATTGCTCAAAAGACCGAGGTCCGCGAGCACTTGACCATACAGCTTGGCAACGCTCGTCTTTCCCGTACCCGGAGAGCCAAGGAAAACCCTATTCAGCGACATCTGAAGGGGCTCCTTTTCCTCCAGTTCACGGTGGTAGTTGGTCTCGACGAGCGCAAAAAAGTTGCGCACGGACTGTTTGACAGAGTCGAGCCCGATGAGCCCCTGCAGCTCTGACCAGGCCGCGTTATTCGGAATGACCTGTGACGGATCGGGTCCGATTAGGTCTTCTTTGGTCATGAAGAAATCGTCCGCGTATGCTCCGGCTCTACGCGCTTTCTCGACGCGTTCCGCTTGGCGTTCACAGACCTTTGCAAACATATTTTGCAATGCACGAGCGTTGCCGAAACCTGGCACACCCCGGCCGCGGCCAAGACGTCTAACAGCGATGCGGGAGTACAGACCACGGATACCATCCTCAATAACCATTCTGCCCCGATATCGTTTGAGGATCAAGTCTTCAAGCATCGTCATCAGTTCTGCATCTGTATAATCATCAAACTGGAGCCGGTATGGAACGCGACTTGGTAAGCCAGGGTTATGTTCGAAGAACTTTTCCATCTCCTTGTTGTATCCCGCAAGGACGAATATGAGCGTTCCTACCCTGTTTTCCATTTCCGCGAGTAGGAAGTCGAGAACTTGCTTTCCAGATTTGTCGCTCGTAAGTTGGTAGGCTTCGTCAATAAAGATGGCTCCTCCGCCGACTTGGAGCGCCTGATTGATCAGACCCTGCGCTCCTCCGACTCCTTCGTACGATAACTTTGACCCAGTGGTCTCCAGAAATGCATCACCAGGCAAGACTTGAATGGATTCCAGGAATTGCGCATACAACCTCGCAACCGTCGTTTTTCCTGGTTCAGAGGTCATGAGTAACTGGCCGACATGGTGACTGCGGCTCACCTGTCCCTGGATTACCGAGCAAAACAAGGTTGAGACGTTCTTTGTTCAAGGCAACACCTTGGCGCTTCATGGTGTCGATCTTTGCCTTGATCCTCAGAATTTGTTCCTTGACTTCCTCGAGCCCAGTCAGATCCATGATCTTATCAATGGCGTCATTCTGCACGCCATCGATACGTTTCTGGTGCTCCCACTTATCTCGAGCAGGGGACGGCACCGAAGGACGCAACGAGGTCGAGTTCTGCGGATGAGTAGAAGCATCGTTTGTACCGTCCTGAGACTGGGTCGATGTAGATGGAGTGGACTGGTGCGGGGCCGAATTTGCATTTCCAGGTCCCGTCGTCGATGATCCAGTAGAAGCAGCCGCCTTGGCTGCGTTTTTCGCTTGTTTCTTTGCATCCTCGATCTCTCGCTTCTTTTTCCGCTTCTCGTCCTCCCTGTCTTTGGCGGCTTGGACATCGGCCGCCTTCTCCTGCTCGAACTGTAGCTGGGCTTCAAGCTCCAACATGTCTAGCTCGTGCTGATGTTTTACAGCATCGCGTTGCTCTTGCGCCGCGAGGTCGAGCTTAGCTTGCTTTTCAATGCGCTGTCTTTCCTTCTCGCAAGACACGCATTGTTCCGGCGGCCCCCCAGGGCACTTCCACCTCAACTGGTGAGTATTTGCGGGACATGGTGCGCTGAAAAGATGGTTGCAAGGCATCGTCTTGTGGACATCCGGTTGACCACGTCCCAATTGGATAGGATGGCATCTCTTGGAACAGGTATGAACCCCGCAGCTGAGCAGCGAACCACTGTACTAGTGCATGAGCGCTCGAAACGCAACCCAGAATGTAAGGAAATCTTACCATGGTTCAACACACCCACCATCAGGTGTTAAGCTACCGAATTCGGCGGGCGACTTGATCAAGGCACTATTCTTTGGGTGCCGTTCGCACTTGATGGGAAAGCCGTCGTATATATGACCACTGTTTCGCAGGAGACCAAAGAATTTCGTCCACATCTCCCCGCCTACTTTGGAGGATTTGAAGGTTCGGGAATTACCAATCAGGATGAGGCCATCGCGTGCACGGGATATAAGAACGTTGAGACGTTCGGGAGACTTCATGAATCCAATTGCGCCACTTGTGTTTGATCTGGTCAAGCTCGCAATTACTATATCACTTTCTTCACCTTGATAATTATCTGAGGAACATGTCGTGAATAGACTGGTCAGGAATGAATTAAATCGCACAGACCGATGGTAGCTAGCCGAATGCGGGTTTTATGAGTTTTGGTGGGCGGCATCGATGAAGACAACAGTCCAGCACGGGTGAGTTCTCCCGAATCCAGTTCATTCATGAGAGCATCTGTGTCCTTGTTGAGACCGTCGCGGAGTGCGGTTAACTGCCCCAAATACGGAGTGAGGAGGACGATATTCTCGCTTCTGTAGCCCTGTTGTAGAAGGTAGTGAACGATTTTCATAACCATGTCCACCTCAAACTGGTTTCGTTTTGAGGTCTGCGAGCCACCATCCCCACGATCAGAGATTCGCTTCTCGTCGTCCTCGCTTTGGCCGTGATCCACAAAGACGATGTTACTCTGAATACCGCGAATATTGTCTCTGTTCTGGGTTTTCGACGCGTCAGTGAGCCCAGGGTATGTCAACTCGCGAATAAGAGTAGAAATCTCAGGACGCATGCGATGTTGGGCTGTGAGGGTTACATGCGGAAAGCCCTTTAGGACAAGACGTTCAAATAGAGACCTGTTCAGATCATATCCGTCTCCTTTCTCGACTGTCAGTTCGTACTTGTTCACTTTTGGTCGGAGCTGCCTGTGAACGACAATCAGTCAATGATAACTGAACCAAAGCAGTAGTGATGGCTTGCTTGTGATCCCCAATAAGAATCATTTGACTTGTGTCCATTCCAAGGGCGGTGATGACATGACTCTCGAGAATCTCTCCTGCTTCTTCGACGAGCAAAACTCCGGGTGAAGCAGCTCGGATATCTTCGGTAAATTTTGCTGCCCCAGTCGTAGTACACCCAATGATCCGCTTCTGCTTGAGTACTGCTAAGCTGGACTCGCTAAATTTGCGCGAAAGCTCATCTTGGCACTCATCGTAGTCCCTTCCGTGCGTCCAGATGTCGTCTACCATGCTCCGGCTGATAGCCAACTCCCATTCTGCCTGCTTCTGTTGACGTTGTGCGTTAGTCATGGACCATATTGCTACCGCATCCTGGATATTGGGTTCTTGTTTAAATATGCCAGCGTCCCGCCCTCGAGACCACTGAGAGATGAGATATGTGGCATCAATGGCGTTTCCTTCCTTTCCCACGAGAGTCATCCCATCCGTGGACTCGGGAACTTGGAATGCGACAAAATAATCCGAGTCCTCGAATTCGATGTAGGTGAGTAAATCGTCAAAAGATATTTTAGATGCGAGAAAATTCTTGAATGTGGTCTCGAGCTCTTCACGCAAAAACTCCGCTCTTTCTTTCAGACCGTCAATGATGGCCCACTCAGCATTTGAACGGGTATATTTCTCCCTGGTCTGCGTTCTCAGACTAAGGTGAGAAACCGCGGGGTTAGCACGCCCTCCTAGGCGGACGATATTTGATTGTGGGATGCCGATCTTCAAGAGGTCTTCGAGGAACTGGTCGAGTGCATGGTTCGTGTAGCAGACCACAAGGATGGTCTGCTTAGAGAAGTCGTGTAGGGCCTTGGCGAGTAATGCTCCAATAAATGACTTGCCAGTCCCTGTATTTGAGTCAGTTATCAGGCGCCGTGCCACGTAGTTGAACAAACGTGCCAGGCGGGCCTTGTATCAGTGAGACCCTTTGGTTCAAACCAGTGAGTAACGAGATCGCCTGAGCTTGGTCGAGTCTGATGGACGTCGGGGTCCCAAGTAGAGGCTGAATATCCATTGACGGATTTTTGGCCAGAGGGACAGTGATCTGGGGAATAGTAACTGACGGGCTACTGATGGGAGACCCGTTCTCCCAAAACAGTATCTCATCTGCCAAGGGGACGATCTTCATTGTTTGAAGTACCTTGAGCACAGGTTCGAAGGAATAGATGGCAGCGTTTGTCTGAACGAGCTTGACTTCTTTCGCAGAGTTCAGTTTCAGAAGCGTATTGATGAAGCTAGCCCCTCCACAGATCTGGAAGACGACCGAAGGAGGTTTCTTCACCATCAAATCTTCTACTCGCAAGATGGTCCCAAGGGTGAGAAGCTGACCATCAGCGACAATGCATGCCAAGGATTGGTGGCTTAGGAATTTTGAGCCACGAGGATCCTTCTTGAGGAAGGACATTCGGTTGCTGTCCTTGATATCGTGGAATACCTTGAAGTCTCCGCCGGATTGGAGCACAATCCCGTGACGAGTCCGGGTCTTCTGATCATCAGATCCTGTATACACGCCTACAATACGCAGCCCATCGATCACAACTCCACGGTGCTTTTTCTTGCTATCCTTGGTTAAGACGGGCTGAAGGTTATCCCTGAGTTCGCATAACATCTCTTCTCGTAGGAGGCGGAACGTGTTGTCGAGGTAATCTGCGATACGAGTCTCCTTGATGGCAGGGTCGTCGAGGAATGACGCATGCCTATAAAACGCCATCTTGGTGCATCGGACTTCGTCTGCAGTGGGGACTATAGAAATGCCGCGAAAATCGATGAAGTCGTTGTCGTGGCGTCCTCCAGGTCCCTCGGATGTGGATGGAGCGGAAGTGGCGGATGCGGTGGAAAGGATCTCTTTGATAAGATTGGTAGCTGCTTTGACTTCCGGCAGGTCAGAGCTGGTGAGCCTATCGAAGATAGAAGGTTGCATTGCGCGTTTACGGTAGGAGGAAGTATCCTTGTTTTCCATCCGCAGGAGATGAGCGAGGAGCTGTGCGAACACGGGTTCTGCATTCTTGTCTAGATTTCCCTTCTCGAACTCTTCGCAGAACTTGTTCCAAAAGATGGGCGGATTGAGGATGTGGAGAAGGACTGTATCAAGTATATCTCCCACACCGATTGCACGGAGGAGATACTGGATTACATTCGAGCCAAGGCCGTTCATGAACTTTGCGCTCAGGTCGTGGCGCATGGCCAGTTGTACCGCAGAAAGCCCAGGCTTATTTTCGACTATTTTGCTGACGCAGGCCGCTGGATCTTCTTGCACAGTAAGACCTTCAAGAAAGAGAGCTTTGTGGCGTTCGACATCTGTGGACCCGCTGAGTATGTCAAGAAAGCGCTTGTTGAGCTGCTGTTTGCGATTCATAAGATGTGGTGGTTTTCCTTGCCGTGGAGAAACCCAGTGGGGAGAGGAAGAGACGCTGTGAGCCAGGCTGCCTCGTTGGTTCGGCTAGTAAACCTTGTCACCCGGCGAGGATCGTCGCTGTACGGATTTGGCACCACATCGATACACCGCGAGTCTTCCAGCTTCCGTCGGGAGGTTCAGTCCAAGTAAGCTCTTCAGCCGTCATGTCATCCGAGAGATAGTCGATTACCGTCTGTAATGGCTGAGAGACCTGGCAAAGACACATACCGACAACACAAGGCCAGTATCCTCGGTATGAGTTTCACGAACATGGGAGTATTCATCATAAAAGCCTTCTTCGACACGGTCACATCGCTTGAGAGATAGCGTCATCTCAACGGCACCAGGTAAAAGAGCATCGACGGGTTGTCCTCGTACCACAACACCAAACGTCAACTGTGTGAGACTGTGTTAATCCACATATGCTTGACGCAGAACCACATCCCAGCCTGTGGTTGCTATGTGCGAACTTGTCAGTGGGCGGACTTACATCTGCCGGTTATGAAAAACCTGTACCTGCGTACACATCTGCCTACACCTACTCATATTTCGCCATGCGACATGAAATGTGAGCCCCCCGCACATCTGTACCCATCTGCCTGTTTGATCCACACATATCCCATGGGACAACGTCCCATTTGTTCAAGCTTCTGCTGCATTTCTAGCGCCTTTCGCCTCTTTTCCTCTTCTTCCTGCTGTTTCTTCTTCAGAGCAGCAGCAGCCCTTTCCCTTGCTGCTCTTACTTCCGCTTCCCGACGACGTGCTTCTTCGAGCTGACGTTCAATCTCACGCTGCTTTTCTATGTTGTCCTTGGCTGCAGCCATAGCACGCTTCAGCGCCGCTGACCGCGCTTGCGCAGTTTTCCTCTGTTTCTCAGCCTTATTCACCTCTTGCTGGAGATGCTGTTCTTCTTCCACGGCTTTCCTCTCCGCCGCCTCCTCTGCTGCAATATCTGCCTGAAGTTGATTCCAGACAGCGTCAGACACCCCTGCATCCCGTCGTGCAACTCTGTACTTGGGAGGCTGATCCTCGGTCCGTACCTTTGCAGCCGGAGTAGGGCGTTTGGATTGTCGCTTAGTCGAAGGGTCTGCCTGCGAGGTATTCTTTGATTCTGGTTGTTTGGGCGGCTCGTTCGGGGGCTCGGATGGAGGAGGTGGCGGCGGAGCAAGCTTGGACGCTTGACTCGTCGATGTGGACATGGAAGGAGGTGGTGGCGCTGGACCATTCATGCTTGCCATGGGCATGGAGCTGGCGGAGGGTACGGTGGGAGCAATACCCTGCCGGGCCAGCTGCTCTTGCAGCATCAATTTCATCACGCTCAAAGCCTCTTCCCCCGAGAGCGACTCCGAGGTCCCACCGTCAGCCATGTTAGCAAAAGCTCGTTGAGTCAACCTCTTCCCGAGCGTCTTGACGTCGCGTCCATTCCCCCAAGACGGAAGTGCGGACATCTGAGTAATGGTGTCTTGCATCTCGGTGTAGGTTGATGAAGTCTTGTCACTGAGTTCGGGAACGACGATCCTGTTCTTCCGCAGGTCCTTATCAAGAAGCTCCAGGCATTGCTCCGAGGACATATTCTGGAAGATAATCTCCTCGGAGAAGCGACTGGAGAGCCCAGGGTTGACTGCCAGCAGCTGGTTCATCTGATGGTCATAACCAGCCAGGATAATGACGAGCTTGTTCATGAAACGTTCGTGAGTCATCAGTCCCACGATCTCGTCCATCGCTTCCTTCGCGAAATGCCCTTCACTCAATCGGTAGGCTTCGTCAATGAAGAGTATCTTGCCAAGGGCTTTCTCGAATACTCCCTTCGTTTTCGGTCCCGTTTGCCCGACGTATTGTCCGACCAAGTCGGTCGCAGAACACTCAACCACTTCTATGGAGGCCAGGAAACCCATGTCATAATAGACTTGACCAAGTTTCCGAGCCGTCGTCGTCTTTCCCGTACCTGTTATACGTGAGTAATTTACGGATCCTTAACTGGATACCACTGACCTGGTGGACCCTTGAAGACGAAGTTGCTCGGGATCTGTGTACGCATATCAAGACCTTTTTCTTTCATCGCCCGGGCAATCTTTTGGTAGCCGTCAAGTTTCCTTATGACTTCATCGCAGCCCACAACGTCCGCAAACATCTTGGCGAGATTCGCGGACGCGTTATGACTCCTGTCAAAGTCGGGATCAATGTCCACGGGTTCGAACACAACATCAATTCTTTGAGCGGCAGGAACAGATGCCACGCGTTTTTGATACCGTGCCTTGGCCTGCCCCAATAGGTTTTCGACCTCTCCCGCATTTCCAAAGTTGGGTCGGTTCTTCATTCGACTCAGCAGTTCGCGCGCCACTTCCTTGGCCTCGTCCACGGCAGACAAATCCTGGTCTTTGAGCTTGTATTCAAAGATTTTCATGAGCTGAGGTTCTGTAAAGTCCTCAAAACTGAAGGCGTTCTCGATCGCAAATCGTCGAGCAAGCCCAGGGTTGACATTCTGAGGACAGCGGTGTCAAGCTTGGTGCAAAGAACCCAGACGGGTGACAACCTTACCTGAAACATCTCCTCCATCTGGCCTTTGTATCCAAGGAGAAGGACACACCGATCTTCCCCGGGTACACTTTGGATCTCTGCGACCATCGTGTCGATCACCGAGGTCTTGTAAGGATCCGTCGCGTTCTTGCTATACAGCATATATGCCTAAACGCTCGTCAGAGACACTGTTGGCTGATGAACAGACGATGCACAGAACCTCGTCAATCACGAGCACCTTCCCCCGTGTACTCTCTAGAATCGACTTTGTGTTCTGCTCCGATTGTCCCAAGTGGGCCCCAACGAAGTCTGCCGGATTTTTGACGACCACTGACAAGACGTCGTCTTAGCACTGTAATACGACATAGGATTGGCACGCCGCCTCACCTTCACCATTACTCAACATCCCAAGATCTGCAAGAATCTGCCCATACAACTTGGCGACCGACGTCTTCCCTGTCCCCGGTGAACCAAGAAAGACCCTGTTGAGAGAGACCTGTATCGGTTCCTTCTCCGCCAATTCTCGCTGATAATTCGTTTCCAGAAGCGCAAAAAAGTTGCGTACAGAGTCCTTGACAGATTCTAAGCCGATCAATCCTTGGAGCTTCGCCCACGGCGCGCTGTTGGGCAAAACCCGAGACGGATCAGGCCCGATCAGGTCCTCCTTTGTCAGGAGGAAATCGTCCACTTGCATTCCTGACCGCCGCTCCTTCTCAATTCGCTCAGCCTGGCGTTCACGGATTTTAGCAAACATGTTCTGCAGTGCACGGGCGTTCCCAAAGCCAGGTCTGCCTCTTCCGCGTCCCAACCGCCTGATGGCAATGCGAGCGTACAGTCCACTGATACCGTCTTCGACTTTCATCCGGCCATTGTAGCGTTTGTAAACGAGATCCTCCCACATCGACAGCAGCTCCTTATCGGTGTAATCCGCGAACGTGATCTGATAGGGTACTCGACTTGGCAGTCCGGGATTGTGTTCAAAGAACTTTTCCATTTGTTTGCTGTACCCAGCGAGGATAAACACGAGCGTGCCAACCCTGTTCTCCATCTCCGCGAGTAGGAAATCCAATACTTGCCTTCCGGACTGGTCATGCTCACTGACGAGCTGGTAGGCCTCGTCAATGAAGATGGCACCTCCGCCAGCCTTCAATGCGTCGTCGATCATCTGTTGAGCACCTTGCACTCCTTCAAAGGAGAGTTTGGAGCCCGTAGTCTCCAAGAACGCGTTCCCTGGAAGCGCCTTGATGGACTCGAGGAATTGCGCATAGAGCCTGGCAACCGTGGTTTTTCCTAAAAACGGAGTCAGCGCTCTGCTTCTTCATACGCCACAATGCGTCACACCTGTCCCCGGGTTCCCAAGTAAGACAAGATTGATACGCTCCTTATTGATAGGCACGCCTTGACGATGCATCGTGTCAAGGCTACCTTTGATTCGCAAGATTTGCTCCTTGACCTGTTCGAGCCCCGTCATATCCATAATCTTGTCGATGGCGTCATTTTGCGCCCCATCTGCACGTTTTTGGAGCTCCCACTTATCTCTCGCAGGAGATGGGAACATGGGACGAGGTGGTGCGGCCGGATTGGAAGTGGGTGGCGCAGCGCCATGAGATGAACTCTGAGACGACGCATTCGCCTTCGCCTTCGCAGCCGCCTGTTTCTCCGCATTCTCAGCATTACGGACCTTCTGCTTCATATCCTCGACCTCCTTATCCTTCTGCTTTATCTCGTTCTCCCTATCCTTTTTGGCCTGGATGTCATTCATCGCCTCCTGTTGGAACTGCAGCTTTGCCTGGAGTTCGGTCATCTTGACGTCGTGCTCGCGTTGCGCTTTCTCACGTTCCTCTTGGGCCTTCATGTCTAGCATGGCCTGCTTCTCGAGACTCTTGGCCAGACGATCGCATTCAGAGCAGGTTGCGGGACGCCCCTGATGACACTTCCAGGACATCGTGTGGACGCCAGCAGGACATTTTTCCTGAAACCGGTGCATACATAACATGGAAGAATGGACGTCAGGTTGGCCAGGTGCTGATCGCAATGGGTGACATTTCTTCCTACACGCGTGGAGTTGACACTTCAAAAGCATGCCACTGGCAAATGGTAGTGAGCGGAATGTGGGCCTTGAAATCGAGGGTTCGACGGGGGCTTACCAGGGTTCAGTGCATCCACCGTCAGGAGATTGGGTGTCAAAGTCTCCCGACTCCATGAGGGTCACAGTCTTGGAGGGATGATTCTCACACTTGATCGGGAAGCCGTTGAAAGCATACTTTCCTTTGTCCAGCATGGAGAAAAACCGCCCCCAGAGCTCAGCTCCTTTTCTGGAATGGAGGAACGTGTGCGAATTTCCGATCAGAATCAATCCGTCCCGTGCACGAGAGAGAAGGACGTTGAGACGCTCAGGGGAACTCATAAACCCGATATTGTTGTCAGGATTTGACCGAGTCAAACTGGCGATGACGATCTTGCTTTCTTCTCCCTGGTAATTATCTATTGAGGTGGTTACATATGTTGGACGTCATGCTTTATGGAAACCTTACCGATCGTCGCCAATCGTATCCCAGGCTGGTGAGCCTTGGTAGCTAACGGGCCTGTTTGGCCCATTAACCCTGCCTTTTGCAAGTCATTTGCATCTAAATCATTCAAGACTGGGTCGTGCTCATTCTTCAACGCATTACGGAGTTTGAACAGTTGTCCCAAGTACGGAGTCAAGATGACCATATCTGTGCTCTTGTATCCTTGTTGTTGGAGGTAACGCACGATCTTGAGGACCATCTCGGCCTCATACGTGTTTTGCTTCGATGACGTGGACCCAGCGTCCCTGCGATCTGCGATCCGGGCTTCTTCATCCTCGGGACGCGCATGATTGATAAAGATGATGTTCGATTGAACACCACGGATATCGGGCCTGTTTTGTGTACTTGGATGGTCCATGAGCTCGGGATAGGTGAGCTCCCGGACGAATGCGGAGATCTCAGGTCTCATGCGGTGCTGCGTCGTCAGAGTTTGATGAGGAAACCCCTTCAATACGAGACGCTCGAAAAGCGATCTATTAAGATCGAACCCTTCCTTCTTCTCGACCGTCAGTTGATAGCTATTGACTTTCGGACGAAGTTGTCTGGGAGAGCATGAGTGCTCAAGCGTGGTATGCTGCAGGAAACTGATGCTTACTTGTGGTCACCGATGAGAATCATCTGATTCGTCTTTTCGCCCAACGCGGTCAGAATATGACTCTCCAAGATTTCACCAGCTTCTTCGACGAGCAACACATCCGGACTGACTGCGGCAAGATCAGCCGCATACTTGGCAGCCCCAGTGGTCGTGCATCCGATGATCCTCTTTTGTTTCAACAACGCCACTGTAGATTCTCCGTACCTGCGAGACAATTCATCTTGAGCGTTGTTATAGTCCCTGCCAACGTTGCACATATCCGCAACGACACCTTTCATGATGTCCCCTTTCCATTTGGCGAGCAACGCTTGACGCGAGGGGGGATTCATGCTCCACACTGATGCCGCATCACGTACTTTGGGGTGGTTCCTGAGGACCCCGGCATCCCACCCTCTCGACCATTGCCATATAAGATAATCCTGTTGTAGAGGCTTTCCATTCCTTCCCACAATCTGCGATCCGTCAGGCGACGGTGGAACCTGGAACGCATCCCAAAACTCGAAGTCTTCAAATTCAATGTGGGTGAGTATGTCGTCGAAAGAGATGGCTCTGTCCGCTTTCATGACCGTTTGGAAAGAATTCTGTAAACGCCCCATCAGGAAGCCAGACCTGGATTTTGCCTCTTCGATGAGGGTCCACTCCGCTTTAGAGCGTGGGTGTCTGACGCGCTCCTGGGATTGTAGCGAGAGGTGCTGCACGGTCGAACTTGCGCGTCCACCGATACGAACGATCGAGCCAGCATTAATACCAATCCCAATGAGCTCCTCAAGAAATTGATCAAGGGCATGATTAGTGTAACACACAACAAGGATTGTTTGAGACGTGTGGTCAAAGATCGCTTTAGCGAGGAGGGCACCGATGAAAGACTTCCCAGTACCTGATATATAGCACAGATAAGAATGGGCATGTGGTTAAATGACTGAAAAGTGCGCACCCGGGGGCCCTTGGATCAACGCTACACGCTGGCGTAGTCCAGCAAGGAAAGAATTTGCTTGAGATTCATCGAGCTGTACCGATTTAGACATCGTAAGGATCGACTGGAGGTTCATAGAGGGATCCAACAAGAGTGGCTGTACGATCTGGCCAATTTGTACGGGGGGCGATCGAAGTGTCTTCCCCTCATCCCAGAACAACAATTCATCCGACAGAGGGACAAGCTGCATGTTCTTAAGTGCCTTGAGAATCGGTTCGTATGCAAATAAGGCGGTATCGATCTGAAGCAGCCGTACGTGTTTGGCGGTGCTTAAGCGCAAGAGAGTTTTGGACGTGCTGGCTTCACCTTCTAGCTGGAGGACAATCTTGGGGGGCTTCTCGGCGAGCAGATCGTCCACACGGTGAACAGTAGCGAAGCAAGTGATATCTTCATCTGCGATAAGACAAGCCAGGGATTGATGTCTGAGGATCTTGAATCCAACGGGATCGTCCAAAAGAAACTTTTTCCTATCATCAAAATCCTTTATTCCAGAGAGCTGTGGGAAATCGTGATGGGATTTGAGGACGAGTCCCCAGCGGGAGCTCTTATCCTGCGAGCCAGTGTACGTGTCCACCATGGAGAGCCCGTTAATGTGAAGACCGCGATGCTGCCCGACCTTCTTCTTCAGCGCAATTTGGAGCTCTTCACGCATATCATAAATCATATCTTCCCTAAGCATGCGAAAAGTATTGTCTAGATAATCCGCGACGCGACTACTGGACGCCTCCGGATCATCCAAAACAGAAGCGGGTCTGATGAAAGGGGGCTGAGTGGTGAGAATCTCATCTGCTGTGGGGAGGATAGCAATATCGCGGAATTTTGAAAAGTCGTTGTCGTGTCGGCCCCCGGGGCCACATGGGTCACTAAGCGCACAGCCGGAAGCAAAGGCGGCGAGGACGTGATTGATGTGGTGTGCAATTTCCCGCACCTCGTGATCAGAAGATTCGACTAGCTTGTTGATGACAGATGTCTTTGAGGCGAGTTCCCTATATGTGGAAGCATCTTTGTCCTTGAGAGCGATCAGCCTATCAAGCAGTCTTGCAAAGACAAGCTGAGCTCCCTCCGACAAGGTCCCTGCCTCAAATTCTCGCGCGAATGCTGACCAAAAAATAGGGGGATCCACAATAGTGACAAGGATGTGATCCAGGACACCCCCGCCGAGGTTTGAGGCGCGTAGTAAGTACTCGAGGGTACTGGTGGCGTGGCCGTTGAGGAACGGCGGAGAGAGATCAAAGCGCATAGCATTTTGGATGGAAGGTAGTCCATGCTTGCTTGAAACAAGACTGTCCACGCACTTTGCGGGATCCTCCTGGGTATAAATGGCCTCAAGGAAAAGGCGAAAGTTACGGGGGTCAATAGGAACTCTGCCGTGCAGGACATCATAAAAGCGTTTGTTGAGCTGGTCGCGGCGAGCCTGATTCATGTGGGGTGTTGAACAGGAAGTAAGATCGACTGTACTCAAAGCGACGAGGGACGGGTTTTAGAAGATGGTGATAGTGCACAGGACGTTGAGCCCGCACGCAACGTGTGTGTACACGTGTATTGCGAGGATCAGGGCAACGCTCGACTGGGCAACTCTTGAATCTCTTGAATCAGTAATGTGATCGATAAGCTGTGTAAAACTTACACCCACACTATAAGCCCACCAACTCCACGCCATGTTGTACTCGTTGCCGCTGAATACAAGCTGGCTGCAGCAAACTCGCGCAAGACCTTCACGTGCGTGCAGAGTCACGTGGCTCAAACTACTGTAGCCTTCTGTATAGGGGGGGTGCGTTACGGCCTACCCCTGACTCTGAGTTAGCAAACAAACCCCCGTTATGCGTTATGGTAGCAACCCAGTGGTGTACAGAGCGTTACGGCCGAAAGTTTAGCAACCAGGAGCGAGAACATCGGGCTTCGATATTGCATTGAACAACATCAAAGTATACTAGTAGTATGGAAAACAGAGATGCAAGCCTTGCATATAATCTTGTGGATTCGCACCAAGAACAGATGAAGAATGGACTCCAGGTCAAGTTCACGACGTCACTGCCTGTCTTGCGAG
Organism: Boletus rubropictus; assembly: GCA_038092695.1. Lineage (NCBI taxonomy): Eukaryota > Fungi > Basidiomycota > Agaricomycetes > Boletales > Boletaceae > Boletus > Boletus rubropictus. Next base: position 19,391 of record JBBPQW010000435.1, read on the forward strand.
ATGTGTCAGTTGCCAGCATAGTAAGTGTATATGACCTCATGATGGGACCATTCAGGCGTGAACTTGTCCAAAAGGTACATCTCATTTTGTATTTTTTACACTATTCTAATATCCTTGTATGGCTGCAGGAGAGCATGAGGACATATGGGCCTTCATAAATTTCGATGCTTGCTTGTAACTAGTCTAGTACGACTCATCTATGTAGGGGACTTGGAGGCCCCGCGTTGTGCGTTACGTTGCTACTGTTAGCAACCAAGCAGCCTGAGCTGCGTTACGCCTGAAAATTTAGCAACTGACCTCCCGTTATGTGTTATTTTTAGCAACGCAACCACCCCAGCGTTACGCGTTACGGTTGCTTCCATACAGAAGGCTACAGTACTCCACGCGGCTTGTCTCTGGAATGGCTCTCTGTGTTCTCCTTTGTGTAGCTCCCTGGAGTTTCAAGTGCCCGGTATTTTCCTCTCAGGTTCGTCTCCTAGGAATGAGGCTCACCGCGAGAAGAGATACGTCCTATCGATACCTTGTCCACTCTGCCTAACACGTATTCCATCCTCATCGACCATCAATCATCCTCGGCTGGCACGTTGAATGCTTCGAAGAATTTTCGGTGTTCAGTTTCATGTCGTCGTCGCATAATAATCCGTAAAAGAAAGTTTCGAGCTCGTCTCCGCGATCTGATACATTTTCTAGACAGAAAGGACCAATAGACTTATCAACTCGACAGAAAGGTCCGAAGTAATCGCATTGGCAAAATGCGACTGTGCTGGTCTGTCCCACAAGGCTGTGACAGATGCCCCCCGGTTTCCAGACTATAGCTTCTTTGGCGAGAGCAACAGAGACCGTCTTTTTTGGT